>OX578135.1:102062995-102350495 GCA_951213105.1 Amaurobius ferox
AAATCGGCATGTACGTTTCATCACCAGTTATGATTTTAGAAATAATGCAATGTCTATCATCATTGAGTAATTTTAGGGTTTCTTTACTGATTCTGACACGCATGTTTCTTTACTGATTCTGACATTTTGGTGTTCTGTTAAATTATGGGGGACCCAACCACAAACTAATTTTTTCATATGCAGTTCTTCATGAATAATTTTATGTATAGCCGCGGATCTAATGTTAAATTCCTTCTGTATCATTTGGTAGGTATAACAGCGATTACCATCAATTAATATTTTTCGAATGGCCGACACATTTTCTGGGACTACAGCTGACCAAGTTCTTCCTGTGCGTTCTTCATCCAGGAGAAAATTTGACCTCTTCTAAACTCTGTAAACCATCTGAATACAGTGTCACGAGATGGAACATCATTTCCATATTCAAATTGTAGGCGTTGAAGACATTCTTCTTGATTTGGCCTCACTTTAAAATCATAGCTCGATAATGCTCTCGCGTTAACTCCATTTTCTTTTCTTTCAAAATTTATTATACGATATCTAAATTGTAATTGTTGCCACAAATTATCGTCTGCGGACATAAAAGAGTTCAAATTTAAATATCCGACCAATATTTTTTTTCTAGCTCATATCGTCTACCCCTATCTCAAAAATAGTCCTCTGTCTCAAAAGTAAAGTGAACATGCCCGATTGAATGAAAATTATTGCAGTGCTCCTAGCTGAAAAATTAGGCTAACGAAGTCGGCAACAAAGCGAGGTAGACAAAAAAAAAGCCAATTACAAAGTTGTAAAATATTATTTAATGATTAGAAATCGGCATTAAAACTGTTACAAAAGGCATGTATATGACACAATAAGGTTAATAGCTAAATGCTCTTATTCATAATTAATACACTTAACCAGTGGCGTCCTTAAGGTTGTTATGACCCCCCCCCCTCCCCCTCAGAAACACATTAAAGTTCAGAGAAATTATATTTCAAGATGTTGAAAACAAAATATTTGGTTATCCCCCCCCCCCCCCCCCCTCAATATTATTTCGGACGACGCTACTGCAGTGAACAATACTTACATGAACATAAGTTTAGTGTAGAGCCTGTTTAAAATGCCCTTCATCAGAGACAATGTATATTTAAATTCTAGAAAGAATATTACCACTTGGATCATTTCGTCTCAAATCAGCACACTTTTTCAGACTGACTTCCTTATATTTTTATGAAATGTGGTAGGTGCTTAATTGTCTTATGGTGTAGTGCAAAAATACCAATTTTTAGCATTCTATATTCATTACGTTAAATTTTACAGCTATGTAAATTTTTCGATTTTTGCTTACAAACGGTCATATTTGTAGTCTTTTCTTGATAGCGAAAGGGTGGAAGGCTTAAATAACTTGTCAGACTTGAACAGAGAGGGTGTATGTACAACCAATTGGTGTTACAAGGTTCACTTTACACAGGACATATGCTGATCAAAACACACAACATCTGGATTTTTAGGGTAAGTGAAAGGAGATGGACCTACTGGGTGATGGTATGTTGACTTTACTTTATACTTTTTTTCCTGTTGTGTTGAAATATAGACCAGCCATCAATTGCCGCTGTAGAGTACAATGATGTTAAAAAAATTCTGTACAATGACAAGTACTACAATGACATAACGAAAACCAATTTTCCTATGTACACGTTGTTACAGTACGTTCTACTAATGTTTGAGAAAAAATGTTCAAACTGTACCAGAAAATCACAAACTACATGCTTTTATACATTTAAGTGAAACAAAAATTTTGATCAAATCTTTTTTTTTTTTTTCAAACATCAGTTGAATTTGACCGTATTGTGACATAATATGCAGGAAGACTGGTTTTCAGTGAAATATGTGGTTATGTCATTGTAGTCTTCAGTGGCAATTGGTTGCTGGGCTATGTTTTAGCAAAACAGGAAGAGAAGGATGAAGAAAAGTTAGTATTCCTTCACCTAGTAGATGCATCTCCTTCTTTCGCTTACCCTAAGAAACCAGATTTTCTGTGGGTTCCATCGACATATGTCCTACGTAAAATGAACCTCTGTAACGCCCACTAGCCGTAGATACACTATCTCTACTCCAGAAATTGAACAAAGTATTCAAGGCTTCTACCAGTTCACTATCAAGAAAAGACAAGAAATCTGACCCTTTTCTGTACAAATGAATTGGAACTAAAACAATTATATGAAATTTTTTAATGATATACAATTGTATATGTGGCTATTGTTTTTGATTTTGTAATTATATTGCACCGTGTATTTCTTTTCTTAATTTTTTTATGGCAACAACATAATTGGGGTAAATAGACTCAGGCTATACTATCTAGGGATAATAAAATAAACAAAAATCTAAAAAACTACATAATATGAAAGGGGGGGGGGGGGGGGGGTGACAGTACAGAACAGCAATTCTGAGTCACATTTATTTTGGTTTGTACATACGTGTTACGCCGCCATATCTTTTGATCCCATCATGATTCCAGAAGAACATTTTATAGATAGTTACAGATAAGTATAAACTTATTTTGAGATTTTTTTTTTTCAAAATTTTAATTAACTGGAGTGTGGTTCAACTCGACTTTCTCATACCAGAATTCGTTTTTTTTTTAATTATAAAAGAAAATATGTGAAAAATCGGCTTTGTAGGTCTAAATGATTACAACTATAGCGTTGTTGTTGAGACCCAGACCGTCCGACCTACCAGAAAGGTGTAAGGTAACCGTTTGGACGGCCGGGAAGTTCCACCCAATTTAGACCGGAACCCAGTGGGGGAGGCATCCACAGGGACCGTACTCTCCTTCCTCTACCAACCTCTCGGAAGGACTTACGGACCCACATGTTTAACGTGATCGTACTCCGCATACAACTATAGTGTTAGCCTTCACTTTAAAGGGCTTGAAATAATTTTCCGATTGATACCATACTTGACAATGTACCCCCCCCTCCTCCTCCCCAGGAAGGGTAACTTGCCCCTCAAGGGAGGCTAATGACGTCACGAATAAAAAAAATTGTATCGCGGCTATTTTTCACAACAATGATTGAAACTATTAGGTATCGTGATCATTGAGCCATAAATAAACCCCGTGCATGGTTATGTCAAATTTTGTCCTATGCTGCCATGTTAAAAAATATATATAAAATTCAAAGTATTCGCTCGAATTAAAAAAAATTCTATCTAGTTCTAGATTTTTTTCATAACGAAGCTGGATATAACATTTCGTGAAAAATCTATTACTATTTCTGGCTGCTGTCGTATACACAAGCAATCAACCACAGACATTAGACAGACAGACGCACATCACTCCCCCCAAAGATAGTCAAAACGTGTTTAGGAGGTCCTAAAACGTATATTGGCATCAAAATCTCGAAATTGAAAATTTTCGTGAAGACAATACTTTCTCAATACTACGCATGAGAAAGTAAAAATGTCCTTCTTTAAAAAAAAAATGATTTTAACATTTTGAGTTGGACTTTTGAAGGAAAAAAAATAGTAACACTATTGTGTTGCATATGGAGGCTCAGAGGAGGTGAGACTTAATGCCGTGTTTCGCGCTGTAGCTCAATTTCTTATGGGTGTGTATAATCTTTTTGCAACAGAGTGTTTTTCACAGAATGAGTTTGACCACTGAGATAAAAAGAATTGATCTTGTTGCAGCTAGGTGAACTTTAGGAAATAGTCGCGAAGTGACGCGAGAGAGAAATGATTTAGAATTAATTGGGTTTAGTATAGGCTTGTGGCCTGATAGTATAATTTTGATTAAAGGTTAATTTTTTTTTAACTGCTAATTTTACAAGAGAGGCTAAAAACTATGTATTATACAGTCACGTTATAAATAGGGTTTAGACAATATTTAGTATTTTAAACTTATTAATTGTGATAGCCTGTGCAATTGGAAACTAAAATATTTATTAGTATATAGCATGTAATTGATAAAGATATTATCATAAAGTATTAAAATGAAGATATCATAAGGATTTGATACCTTTATTCAATTATATGCTGTTTGTACAGCAAATAGTTGATTAAAGGTATCATTATAAAGGATTAAAGACGGGGCCTGATTTATGCACTGGTCTATAACGTCAAGGCTCTGGGCACTAACCTTTCAGTGGCACCAACTGAAACATTTGTAGATATTTATTTTATATAAATTAAAGCACACATTTTTAACGATTTTATTGGAATTTCAATCATACTTTCTCGCGAAGAAACAACTTTTAAATAAGACATTGGTCAAGACTTTCATAGCTGCAGTAGTGCCCTGTCATGTTAGATGGTGCGATTTTGAAATAAAGCCCTGGTCATATGCACCGTCAGGCACATCGCTGTAACAGGAGCACCATGGTATATAAGTCACGCCCTAATTAAAGGTATCATAAAGGTTTGATACCTTTAATCAACTATATACTATACTGTTGTTGTTGTTGAGACCCAGACCGTCCGACCTACCAGAAAGGTGTAAGGTAACTGTATGGACGGCCGGGAAGTGCCACCCAATTTAGACCGGAACCCAGTGGGGGAGGCATCCACAGGGACCGTGGATGCCTCCCCCACTGGGTTCCGGTCTAAATTGGGTGGCACTTCCCGGCCGTCCATACAGTTACCTTACACCTTTCTGGTAGGTCGGTCGGTATACTATACTGTAAAGTTTTTAGTTTTCAATTTATTTAATTCAGAAAACTAAAAACTTCGTTATTAATTTCTTGAAGTTCTGAGTTGAACGGAGTGAAATTTTTTAATTCTGATCAGTATTTCATCATTAAAATGACTTTCTTTCTTCGTATTGATACATAACTCAATGAGTAATTAGAAATAGGAATACAATGTGGAATAATAGGATGATCTATTGCGGAAGCCTTGAATCAATTGATAATGACTTTTGTTCTCTCATTTATTATTTCGGAAAAATTACTCATTCACGCTAAAGTTATTAAGCAATAAAAGTCGTATATTTACTTTTATTGGTAGTCTGTTTCAAGATTTTATTTTTCTGCTAAAATTAAGTTGGTTTTCATTATTGCAAGAGCGTCTTGTGAAATTATTGAAAATGATGAAAGAAAATAAGTAGGAACACATTATTAACTGTGAAATATGTCATGCTATTTTCTTCCTATTTTGTGATCAAGAGTGGTATAAGTTATTTTAAGGGAAACCATTTTTTCACACTAAACCGAAACAACCTTTCCTGTAATTGAATGACGTCATGCTTTTATCAGGATGGCATGGCCGTAAATCTCCTGATACAAAAAAGGAAGTATATAGACCACATAAAACTATATATTAATTAAAGATGCATATTTCTTTAGGATATAATTAATTTTGGTCTATTACTTAAAATTTAATTTATACGATCACAAGTGGTTAGCATTTTAAAATAATAAGACTTACACTCCAAAGTATCTGAAAAATAACATATTTATAATTAATTAATTCCAATAGGCTCTGAGTCAAATTAAGAGGCAGGCGTGGATCCAAAATTATCATTTATTTATATATATATATATTTTTATTCATAAGCAAGATAAGTGAATCCATTAAAATTCTTGCACAGTCTTATACCAACAAATTAATGCATAATCACATAAACAATATCTAATTATATTACTACTAATATAGCATCTCTTAATATCTTTTACGTAGGTTTCATCATTACAAATTTACATTTTAATATTCCTCACACTATTATTATATTCTTTCATAATTACAAATTTACATTTTAATATTCATCATACTATTATTATCTTCTTTGTTAATTTACTAATTGCCATATTTAGTTAAATTTTAAATATCTTATCAAAATCCTGTTTTAATTAGTTATAATTTGATATATCACTAATTTTATGCACATATTAGTCCTAGTTTGCATCCATCAAAATGAAATTACACACATAAATACACATTTCAAAATTTGTCAATATTCAAATACATCTCACATTTAATTCCACAGAGCAAATAAATTAAATTGCTATACTTAATTGATAATTGCCTAGTTTTAAAAATTTCAATTTAAAGTTATTATTAGGCAAATCAAATCAAATCTGCTCTGTGTAGTTAATTGTCATCATTTCTTTAAAAGTAAACACATTTCATCAGTTATCTTTGAGATTGCTTATTTAAGCAAGAATGTTTTGTTTTCGATTTATAATACTATTAGTCTTAATTTATACTCTTGCAATCATTCATTACATTGCCTCTTTTGTATTACACATTGGTCCACACCTCATTGCCTGATTAAAATTTATTAATTTTATTTAATCATCATTTATTACATAATTTTAATTTACCTTTCAATATATAATTATTATAACTTTCATTTGACATAAATTTAATATAAAATTCACTCCTTCTCTTTTATTTTAAATTATCAGTTATACATTTAACTTTTTTAAATTTTACAGTTTAAATTAGATTCAGAGCTTGCTTAAGGCACTAAAATTTTACTAGTGCTAAGTTAAAATCAGGTTCACCTGGTTCAAAGGCACTAAAATATCAGAAGGGTGCAAATACAATTTTAAGTCTAGGTTCAAAACTGGTCAAAACGGCACCAAAATATCAGGATGTAAGGCCGTGGATTACACCTGATACACAAATAAAGAAGCATATAGACCAAAATAAATTATATCCTAATGAAATATGCATCTTGAATTACTTAGAGTTTTCCGTGGTCTATATACTTCTTTATTTGTGTATCAGGTGTAATCCACGGGTTTACATCCTGATAGCTTTTAATGACATGAGTTGTGGCATGTTATTTTTAGTGACGTAATGAATTCTAACGTCATATGTTTAGTGACGCTATATTTTAATTTTTAAAATAATTTACAGTTACTTTTTGCAGTTTTACGGCGTTTAAAATAAGATGCATCTCAAAAGTTTATGCACTTTAGTATAAGCAATAGATATCAGAAGAAGAAGAAAATAGGAAATGCAATTTCATCGCTGTATATTTAATAACAACTAATAAACAATATAAGACCATGAACATACCTGTTTGATTTGCAGGTTTCAGTAAACAAAGTAAACAAAAAAAAAAAAAAAAGCATTAAAAAACTTGTTTCAAAAGTTTATGCACAAGTAACAAAAATCAAGTTATTTAACGGATGTGATGTCCATTTCGTTTTATAACTTAAAAGACACGATCTGGCATTGACAGAATAAGAGAATGAAGAATTTCTGGATCTAAATTATACCAGCAGTTTTCAATTTCACACTTTAATTCGGCCAAAAACGAAAACTGTCACCTATTCGCATAAACTCTTCTGGATAGGATCCCCCAAATGTTTTCTATGGGATTCAAGTCGGGATATTTGCCGGCCAATCCATGACCATAATGTTATTACACTACAACCAAAGTTTCGTTGACTTTGCCGTATGAATGGGAGCATGATCGTGCTGAAAACAGAAGTTTGGTCCTGCTGGATTTGCAGCTTCTGGTAATATGATCCTTTAACGTTTGTTGGTAATTTAGTGTATTTTGTTTACCGTTAAGAAAAGCTAAAGATAACGTACCATTTAAACAAAACGCTCCCCACACCATCAAGGAACGACTTTGTACTGAAAAAACTTGCTGAAAAAAACTCTCGGTTCCTTGCGAGATCATGCCAGTATGATGCCCATCCATCTGGGCCATCAATATTCCATTTCTTTTCATCACTAAATATAGCAGTTATCCATTGGTTGTCCCAGTTCATGTGTTTCCGAGCCCATTCCATACGTAGTTTATGATTTTCAATTAAACTCGGAATTCGCTTCATACGCGCGAGCATTATATTGCAATTACTTTGTAAACGTCTGTGAATAGTAGATCGAGATACTTTTAAACCTGATTCACTTTGTATTTCGGATAACGACAGTTCTTGAGTCGATGCTAGACGAAAAAGTTTTCTGTCATCTCGAGAACTGGTACGTTTTGGACGGCCTGATCTATCTTTTACTTTATAATCGCGTTCTTTTTGTAGCACACCATAAATGCCTCGTTTTCACCGATATATATTTCCGCACATATATTGTGGATAATGCCTCGTTTTGACCGATATAATATTTTCGCGACATCAAGGACAGACTTTCCATAAGCTTTTAATCTCCGAATTTCACACACTTCGTCTTTTGTAAACTGTTTCATACGCGGCATTATACTGAATGGTGAGAGGTGAAACGCAGCAGTCTTATATACAGTGGGCAAACGTCTGCAAAACTGTTTTATGCAAATTACTACCTTATTTTCATATTTTATTTTGATTTTCCACGTTTTTTGTTACTTGTGCATAAACTTTTGAAACAAGTTTTTTGGTGCTTTTTTTTTGTGTGTGTGTTTACTTCGTGTATTGAAACCTGCAAATCAAACAGGTATGTTCGTGGTCTTATATTGTTTATTAGTCGTTATTAAATATATAGCGATGAAATTCCATTTCTTATTTTCTTCTTCTTCTGATATCTATTGCTTATACTAAAGTGCATAAACTTTTGAGACGCACCTTAGTATATGATACAACAAAAAAAGTATATTTTTTATCATTTTTTGTTGTTTTCAATTTTTTTATTTATTTGTTTCGAGTATCAAATCCACTATTAATTCTAGAAATGATCAATAGATAATGTTTTGCACATTATTAGTTTTTCTGTTTTTATGTAATGTAATCGATTGAAAGCAATAAATCAACCGAAACGTTTGGACAGGTTCCCAAAACCGAGACGTATTGTAATCCTTTGTCTTATTTATTCCATTTCCTAATGGGGTTTTTTTTTTTCACATTAAGAATATTATTTATTGCAATGCATTTCTTTTGTTGTGATTATATTTCTTATTAATTCCCTTTCGTAATATTTTTTTCACATTAAAAATATTATTTATTACAATGAGTTTTGTTAAGTTTTACTGAAAGCAACTTAATAAGACGCTGTAAATGATTCTAAATTGCCGTGGAACCCTCGCATTAATGACGCTATTAAGAAAGTGAAGACTTCACAGACCCAACTCTACCATTTTTTGGGAGCCGTTTGCCGCTCTCAAATAAATTATTACTGTACAAAGCTTATGTAAGACCTATTATGACGTACGGTTCCGCAATCTGGGGAACAGTATCTAACTTCCACATCAAGAGACTTCGAACCTTGCAAAATAAATCCCTTCGTTTAATTGTAGTAATGCTTTTCGTTACATCAGGAATGATGCAATCCATATAGATATCTCAAAATTAGATC
Organism: Amaurobius ferox; assembly: GCA_951213105.1. Classification (NCBI taxonomy): domain Eukaryota; kingdom Metazoa; phylum Arthropoda; class Arachnida; order Araneae; family Amaurobiidae; genus Amaurobius; species Amaurobius ferox. The sequence continues at coordinate 102,072,215 of OX578135.1, forward strand.
TTTTTTGGCTCATATCTGCAAATTAGCCTTTTATTTTCGTCGAAATCTACAGAAAGCTGGAAACACTATATTTCTAAATTTCAACAATTGTGACCAGGGTTGCCGGTTTTTATTAAAAAAGGTGGTTTACAACCAATTCACATTAAATTTGCATTATTTTATCTTTGATGCACTCCTAAATGTTTTTTACTAAAATGTTTCTAAACTTCTATTAAATATTACCAAGTACACAAGATTTTATGACACTAGAAAAATACTATGAAGGTAATATGTCTAAAAGAAAAAATATATATACAGTGAGGAGAATGCATTAAATTAGACACCAAGATGGTGTTTTGAAAGCCTCTGTTAAATAATGCACAGCTCTACATTACATATACTACACATTTTAAAGACTATAATTAATTAAACAGACAAATCACCACACATCAAAAAGGAAAAAAATCAATTTTACTTCAAAAAGCAAAACATTTTTTTTGCACACTGCTATTTACTTTTAATATATATTACAGCAAATTAATTTATATGTATTTAATAAATGAAATTATTTGACATAATATTTGAGAACATCCATATTTTAGTTCTAATCATTGGGTTCTGATGACTTATAAAAACGATATATTTTAACAAGTTTTTCTGCTCCTAAGCGGTTTCGTTTTTTTTTTCATTTCATTTCAGTGTGATGTTTTGTTTTAGTTTTAATTGACTGTAAAGATTTGGGGGTTGGGATTAAATTATAGAATGTTCAATATTGAAAAAGGAATTTAGAGAAGGAGATAATATTTGAAGAAATTTTGGTGCATCTAAGTTCAGAACAAAAGAGTGAGCAATTAAAAAAGGTTCTCAAATTAAAACTTGTTAAAAAAAATTTTTGAAAAGCTTGATGCTATTCAAAAGAGTTGTTCATGCATATGTTATTCCTAATACTGTTTTCAATAGTGATAGTGTTTTTTATTAAATGACTTTATGCATGATTTTAAATATTTATGAGTAAAAATAAGACTCTTACATATCAATAAAGTCCTTAAAATTAGTTAACTAGTAAAATATATCACTAAGCAACTATTGTCCTAAAATAAAATATTTCATTATTTAAAGCAGTAACATTTTTAAAAAAATGTGTTAAATTCCAATGTAAACCAAGTAAAGCAGTTGGTATACCTTTTAAAATTTAGCTGGATTTTTTGCAACCAACAAATCACTAGCAGGTATTCCAATATTAATGTTTTCATTCTTGAGAAATAGTTATTTATTAAATTCTAACCCAATAAAATGCCTTTAAAATTAGTTAAAGAACACTTAAAAATGTGTAATTTAAAAATAAAATCCTTCACGCTTTTTTACAAAAAAAAAAGAAGCCAATTTTGGCCAAAAAAAGCCAGTTAAAACCAATAAAAGCCACCGGCGTGGCTTTTATTAATTTTAGCCAGCTTTTTTGCAACCCTGATCATGACCCAAGACCTCCAAAGTTTAGGAAGCGACCGCACGTTCTCTTTCTCCGAGTCAATCAATGATCCATCCCCTCGGAAAAGGAGAAGTAACATATATAGAAATATTGCTTTTTTCTCTCCTCGTCTTCTTGCCTTCACCATCATTCTTCATTACGAGCTTTTCTGCCCTTGCAATTGAAATAAATTTTATATTATTGGCCATCTTCCCCTACCTGCTATATCCCATATACAGGGTGTTTAAGAAAATCCGTATCAGATGAAATTTCTCGAGAATGACGATAGTTATCCTTATTTTTTTTAATGCAGCTGCATAGGACAATTTTGGGGAAGCTGGCCCTTCCTTTCTATGGGACGTTATTATCTCGCTCCCCTTTTAGAGATAGAAAAAAAAAAGTCAATTACAAAGTTGTAGAGCGTTGCCAAATTAGCATAAAAATGTGTTTGTCCGACTATAAAAGCTGAAAAAAAAGTCTTTAAAATTAGGGAATAGACTCTAAATCTCCCCCCCCCCCCCCCAATAAAACAACATTAACGTACTCAGACGATTGGGTTGTCTTGCATTGAGAATAATCGTTCTATGTGTATAATCGTTCTCTAAAAAATCTTTCTCTAGAAAAAAAAAAAATTAGCGACGCTACTGGGATTTGATGGGGTGCATAGGGAGCCAGTTGAAGGAGACTTTGTTTTTAAGAATTTTGTGATAAACAAAAAATATTCTTATGCTGTGAATGTTGTGAAGCCAGCTGATATAAAGATGAAGACTTAGAAATTGTTTTTTTGCAGAACAGTAAAAGTATTTGAATTGTTTACATTTGGCCATCTGTAATATATGTTGTATCTGCCCCGGATGAAGATATTGCATTGTTATTACCAGCTCCATATTCTGTACTCCATATGCTGCCTCATTGTGCTCAATCACAGCCGGTGTGTAGACCGGCTGTGGTTATGGCCAGGAACTGGTTAACATTCTGTAAATAACTAATGTAATAATAATCAGAACCTATTTGTTATTACATTAGTTCTTCATATGATTCATATTAGAAAACAAAATCCTGCAGTATAACTTGCAAGATTATTTACAAAAATTCTGCAGTGCTTGTGAAAATGGATGTTATGAGTGAAGTTTGTTCATTACAGAAGACCATGGTGCCAAAAAAAATTTTAGTCATAAATCTCCAATAAGTGGTGTTCCAAAGTTTCATACTCCTAGTCTGCCAGTACTGGATTTCAGTCGATCTGCTATGCTAGTTACTGCACTAGGAGCATAATTCTATTTCTTTAAATGAAGCATCATTGAAATATTTGTATGAAAATTGATATGGGAGCTGGAATTATATAATTATTTCAGGGGGTTTCATCTATTAAAGGTTATGTTATTTAGGGTTATGTTATCTACTAAAGATTATGTTATTTAATATTTAATAGATGAAAATATTTGATAGCTCACTACTGATAACCTTCTGTCACTTTCAGTCATAGCTTAGCTATAACTGAAATTACCGAGTTTCTATTTCACATTGCTATTCCCAATATGTTTGTGAATAAATACCCATACTTATATGTAATCAAATGTAAAGTCATAGAAAAGGTTTTATTTTTAAAAAATATGTATTACTTTTTTAGTTTCATAGTTGTTTTTTATTCTTTATAGGGCGGAAAGCTTGTGAACGTACATCATTTATATTTTTACGAAAAGAGCTCCCTGTTCGATTGGCTAACATCATGAAGGAAATTCACCTCTTACCAGAAAATTTGCTTCGCATGCCATCAGTTGCACTTGTACAAAGCTGGTATTAACATTTTATTATTTTATTATTTTCATTGCCTTGTAAATCATTATCAATAAGTAGTTACTTTATACAAATATTTTGTTCTAATTAACCCATTAAATTATGCTCCATTGAGCTCTCTGTTTAAAATCTTAAATATATGCTAATAATTATAGTTGCTGTATAACACATAAATATGAAGAAATAATAGTTTTTAACAAATATATTGATATGCACTAACACTCCTATTTTGTAAACAGCTAATAAAAGCACCAAGAACTTCATTAAAAATGATTTTTTTCGAATTTGAACTTAATGTCAGTAAAAAAGTGAATGTGTATTTTTAAAATGCTCTCCTTAAGAACACTGTAGTTAACTATATTTATATAGTTTTTAGAAAATATAAAGCACAACAGATAATATATTATTATTATTATTATTATTATTTATTTATTTCTTTGAAGATAAAGTTTTTAATTGCTGAAAAATATTAAGAATAGCTATAAAATGTTCAAAAAATTAAGTTTTTTCCTTAAGCACATGATTTTTTTCTGCTGTCTAAAATAAGGTTGTTTCATTATCTATACATTTAAAATTAAATACATTTTTTTATCATATAAAATAAAAGATAAAATGAAAACTCATTCAAAATAACATAAGATTTGTAGTTTTTCATATATTTAATTTTTCATTTGGTGATTTGGCATATTTTTAATGTCGTCACCAAAATCAGCATTAAATTTTGCTGAGTTTATATTGTACGATAAATTTGCAGAAATGGGAAATATATTGAGAAAAGTTTCCCCCAGCATCGTGAGAGTGAATGTGTTCATATTACAAAGAAAATTGCATATGTAATAAGTTGTAGTCAAGCATATTTATTTATTCTTTTATTTCATTTTGTTTCTTTTCTTATTCTGGTCAGTTTGAAAATAAAGACTATTCGATTTCTATTTTAATTTGGACTAAAATTTAATTAGCACCAGGATAGTTCCAAGTCACCTATATACCAATTTCCTTAAAATTCCTTTAGATAGTTTTACAGTTTATATAAAGTGAATACATGCATTGTACAGACAATCATATGCACAGATATTGTACTAAAAATAGTTTATTTGTATTTTACAATGCTCAAAATTTGAAAATTCTTGGAAAACTTTATTTTGAATTTTTGGCCTATTTACTATATATACATAAATTGTGTACTGTAGGAAAAGTAAAAAAAATAGATCTTACATCTTTTAAAAGATTTTTCGGTACTTCATACCTAAAATATTGCATGAATAGATCTTTACTTAAAAACTATAAACAGAAAAAGATGCTTTTCTGTATCTGTTAAGTTTTTAAAATATTCTTCGAAATAAACAGATCTGGAATTTTCATATATGCTGTAATTATTTAGTAGTAAAAAATGAATTTTCACTTAACCATTTACTAGAGGGATACCCAATAAACATCAATGATGCCATAAAAAATAGTAAAACCCTATATAGATATCTAATATAGAATAGGAGTATGCAAACAAACTTGATGAATTGTGGTCTTCATTTTTTTTTTAATACTTTTTAGTAAATCTGCAGGTCAGGACCTCTTTGTTTAACAAAATCAGTTAAAATCTGTTGTAGTATTTGATACAATACTGGAGATAGATGTATGTAGTACACATATTTTGCCAATCCTCAGTTTTTACAAAAATACTATATTTTATACCTTTCTAATTTATTTATTAATATATTTTGAAAGCTTATAGAATGCATCTGGTTCTAAAATTAAATTTCAATTTATTATAACTTATCTATATTTTAATTTATAAGACATAGTACTTATTCATTAAATTTTAAAAGTACAGTAGAATCCGGTTATAATAAGCAGTTCCTGAACCACTAATTTGCCCCACTAATTAGATCCAGACACTTACTAAATCCATGTTGCACAGCAAAACTGTAAATAATTGAAGACTAGTCAGTGGGAATGTGCCAAAGTTGATATAAAGATCATACCTCCAGAGGGCAATAAAACTAATTTGAAACAACACAGTAGATACCAATTTATTAATCTATTTATTTGATAACTCAAACTCCCCCCTCCCACACCACCTCTACACACACATGCACACACACACACACACACAAAAAAAAAAACCCATTTTTATACTCCCAAGAAATTTTGGTTTGGACTAATGGTTCAAGTACCACCTTCTAAGAACTTTTATCTTATCTTTTAATTTGAGTACATTCTTTATTTCAAGAAAACAGTTTCCAATCCTTTCATAAAAACTGTTTACAGGAACTCGATCCGATACCTTGATTTTAAAGTCTGCAGCTACCTATAAATATTTTATGGTTGTAGGCGAAAAACACTTTTTTGTGTGACCCCTCAATTCATATCTCATTTTCCACTTCAACCATTCTTAAAAGTCAAGATTTCTTTTCTTTTGCTGTGATATTTCATATTTTTTAATATTTTATCTTTTTTTATATTTTATTCAATATTACTATTTTGTATACTTAGTTAATCCGAGAATCTTGAAATTTTCCTCATTAAAACAAGCAAATCCAGCTACAATTAGTATTATTCTAGGTAATTAAAAGTAATAATTTTCTCATTAAATTCATAATCTCACTTTATGCAGACTTGTTATAAGCTACTGTATTTTAAAAAGCTTAAATTCTCCCAAATCCAGAATAACTTAGGTTTCAAGTATGCCAGATTTAATAAATTGTACTGTAAATACTTGTATTTTATTTTCAATCCTACTGTTCATTAGTACTTTATAGGTTATATCATCAAATTGTTTTTATTTCAGTAGTATTGAATCATACAATTTTATTAAATTATACATTACTATTATTTCACAATTTTTACAGATTTTTGCATTTTAATATATTTCAACATACTGTTTATAATATTAGCTCAAATATAATGCAATGTTTTTCAATTGATTATTTTTTATATTAAAGCTTGTGTTATATTAGGGAATTAATAAAAATATCCAGGTGAGGCAGTATGATATTATTTAGATGTATTGAAATTTCCTTTTTTTTTTATTCCTGCACTATATTCATTCTTGCACTCTTTAAAAATTGAACCCACATTGATTATTAACGGCTTAAAAGTAAAAATGTTTCTTTCCAACAATTTGGTTTAGACCAAAGATGAGATTTTGTGAAAACCAGAGAACAAAGACATTGAAGATATAAGCATTTTTGAATAAACAGGATAACTAATAGAGATTCATGTTTCTTACCAATGTAACTGTTTTTAATATTCATGTTCAATGTATAATTTTGTTTTCTTTTATTCTGCATTCCTTAGAAAAAATTAACGGGTCTCATTTTATTCATATAAATAGAAAAATTAAAAATATTTTTCTAGAGATTTTATTGTGTATGTATTTCATATAGGTATGAAAAAAGCTTTGAAGAGATACTTGTATATGAAGATGTTGATGCAAGTGATACAAAAATTTTGCAAAAGTAAGATGCTATTTCTTTTTTATCCAAAAAGAGTCTCATGTGTGAGTTTAATCTTTATTAAAGCTGATATGAAAAATTGTTATAGTAATTGTCTTTAGTATGGCTATGCATTTAATGTATTTGTGGATTTCTATTTGTTTACAGTGCATGATTTCTCACTACAGTACTCATGTTAATTAGACTTAGCATCATCATATGGCCAAACTTATATGGCTTAAATGAAGTATGAATAAATATAAATTTGAAAAAGAGGAAATTTTGGAAATAGGTGTTTTTTAGCATTATGTTGCATCTATATATTAAAGAAATGTAATTCCTGTATCAAAAGATGACATTAATTGGTCATATCTCAAACTAAAGATAAAATGAAAAAAATAAAGAGGGGTGGCAAACAAACCATTTTTTATTAATAATAGGTAATATTGATATCAAATAATTACACATTAAGTTAACTTCTTCATGTGAGAACATAGTCAGAAGTTCTAAATAATAGTGGGTACACTAAACATTTATGACAATTGTTTTGAAGCCATTATTATGAGCCTCAGTTTAGTAAAAAATCTGATATGTCCAACATGGTATGCCTGACTGTCTGTTATATATCTGCTCATCTGATATGTTGCATTCTCCCTACAGATAAACAAGTTTTGATATTGTGAGTAAATAATAACACAAATTAAATATTTTTTAAAAACTCAATCTCATTTAAAATAACTTAGTTTATTATTGTTATTGTTTAAAATAAGCATAACAAATTTCTAGAAAATTGCTTAATTCTTTCGAGAGATATGATGCTCCATCTCTGTAGAAAAGTAAAATTTGTAAAATTTCAAGAGAGGTTCATGATAACTTCTAAATAATAATATTCAGTAGTTTCTACTTAAAAATACTTAACAATAACAATCTATTCTTAACTTAATGAACAAATTATTCTTATCTATTTCATTTTTTAGGTATTTTGATTTAAAATGTGTATCTTGTGAATAGCAGATGTTAACATCCTATAAATTATGTCATTTGTTTATCTATTAAAAATTACCATTTTTGCAGCATAAATTATTTTATTATCATTATTATTATTATTATTCTATTTAAAAATATATTTGAAAATTTGAGGTTTTTGGTCTGAATACCCTGAAAATCTATAATACTCATTTTATTTTAATTCTAACCATAGACCTCATATGGTTTAAAAATAACCATTCCAAATTGAATCTCAATTTGTTTGAGAATTATCATATCCACAGACAAAATCTTCATATTCAGGGATGTTCAAAATGTATAAATTTATCAAATTTAGAAAGTTCTATTTTTAAACACATCACATTATTTTCCATAAGCAGTGTGTTATATAATAAGAACTGAAAGCTTGTTCAGCCATAAATATATCTTTCCTTTATCACATGCTGTTTTTTTTATTTATTATTTTTATCTGAATAGAGCTCATAACACCCACACATTTGCTGTCAATTTTTTGTATGTATGCTTTTACTTATGAAATACATCTGGATTCTATCAAATAGGTGATTGAAATCACATAATCATCAAAACATGAAGCTGATAAAGAAGGTTTTAATAATAATACTCATTTTATTTTAATTCTAATGATAGAGATTTTCAATATTACATGGATTAAAAATATGTTTGTCAAATCCTTTAATAATGAAAGATATTATTCATGCTACCATCTTTCATTAGATGTTAATCAGTACTGTTATTAAATTGGAAATTTTTATATATACACGTCTACACATAAAAAATGGCAGTTAGTGAACATAGCAGGGGGGGGGGGGGGAGTGATGCCCCTAGCTATTTAAACAATTAAGTATATTTTTTGCTTATGTTGATAATCTTTTAAGATGTGCATGATTGAGAATACAGAGGCATTTTGTCATTCAAATGCATATTATATACAGGTTGTCAAGAAAAATTATGGACAAAGCCAATAACTTGAGAAGTTTTTGGCTTTCATATATTTTTTATATATATGTTGAGGAAACCCCAGTGGTACTACATGATGAAATAACTTTAGCAGGAGCTGACCCTTTTTTAGGGAAGTGCTAAGGACTATCTTGCTTCATGTTAGAAATAGGAAATAAAAGTCAATTACAAAGTTGTAGATGTTGCAAAATTAGTTCAAAACATGTTTTTCTCACCGCAAAAATGGAAAGAAACCCTGAAAATTATTGTATAAAAGCTCATTCTTCTGCATAAAAGGAAAAAAAAATCAAATATTTAGGCAATGCAACAGAATGAAATTAACTTTTTTTATACGAAAAATACAAAATTTTCACCTTCAGCATCAATGTATGCTTGCAAATATTAAGATGTCCCCACATTTTTTTCAATATTTCTGTTTAAATTGTTACATGCAAATTAATAAAATTATCTCTTTTAAAATAGTTATTTAGAGAGTTATTTTGTAACTTTTGCTGTAGGACAAAAGTGTTTAGTACTAATTTTGAAACACTGCAACTTTGTGATTGAGTTTTATCCCCCATCTCTAATAGGAAATGAGATAGTCCCCCGTACCCCCCTAAAAAGGGCTCCAACCATCCAAAAGTTGTTTTGTCAACATAGGAGTTTCCAATACACCTTCATGAAATAATATAGGATAACTCTAATTCTTCTGCTTTATTGGCCTGGTCCATTACTTTCCTTGATACCCTGTATGGTGTGGAAAACCCAGGCCACTCGACTCACCCTAGGGTACGAGCAGCTGATTGAGTGGCCGGACCCTGTATGGTGTATACTTCAAAATGGTTGATTAATGGATTATTTAGTTTCCTTCATAAATTTGACACTAATTTTCAAATATTCAAATTTAATTAACAATTTGCAAATTCAGGCACTCATACTCTCAGTTTCTCTATTATTTTGAAGATACGTTATAAATGATTGACATTCAACAATGTAATTATCAACTAAAATTTGAAGGATTGTTTTAATCTATAAATTTTACATCTTATTAAACTATATTTTTGATAGTGAAACATTACATTGTAGATTTATATTTGTTAATATGTTAGCCTTTTAAATGTTTTATTGTTAAATTTAAAAATTATATGTTTGTCTTTTAAAAACTTATTTTAAGAATATTTTAATTAATTGTTTTTATTTTTATGTTTCTGAGTACTTTTATGATATTGAGATTATTCATTTAATTAACTACTATTAATAAAGATTACTTTTAATTAATTGTTATGCTTCTGAGTATTTTTATGATATTGAAATTATTCATTTAATTAACTACTTTTATTAATAATGTTTTGCAGCTTTTGTGAACGCCTAATTAATATTCACAATCGTCACAATGATGTAGTTCCAACAATGGCTCAAGGAGTTATTGAGCTAAAAGAAGTGTGTCAACTAGATCAACAAACGGAGCACAGTATACAATACTTTTTAGATAGATTTTATATGAGTAGAATATCTATTCGTATGTTGATCAACCAGCACAGTGAGTTTTGCATAAATCAATTTCTCAATTCTGGGAATTTTGTATTTTGAACATTCATTGCTCAAACCTCTTGTTTGAAAGGTTTTTCAATTGTTGTTATTCCATGGATATGTTAAGGAAGTTATATCATAATATTTCCTGCCTGAAAAAAGCTACATCTCAGGTGCATAGTTCAGAAGATATTTTACATAAAAACATTTTTTCAAACCTTCCCTTTTATATATCAGATAATAAAAAAAACTCTGCTCATGATAAAACACTTGCATTGAAGTAAGAACAAGCAAAATCAAATACAATTGGCCAGAAAATATGAATGAAAGATAAATGAATATGAATAAACTGGTATGTTAATTCATACTCATCTTGTTTTATTCCTAGTCATATATCAATTTCATTTTTCATTTTTTTTTTATCCTAGTCACTTATCAATTTAATTCCTCATTGTTTTATTCCTAGTCACTTATTTGTCTGTTATAAATTTGTGGTTTCATTGCACTAACTTGACTTGTAAGCAGAGTGTCCAAGTATAAGTAAAAATATAAGTGATAGGGGTTTAAATTTTTGTCTATAGCTGAAGGCATACTTTCATTTGTGAAGAGAATGAATTCGTCAGTATGAAGTGATCAGAACCTAAAAGGGATAATCCCCCTTATTCCCACTACAATTAGTGCATTGCTTGCAAATACTAATAGTTCTGTCATCTATGGTTGAGTTATTTGTGTTGGATTTAATTTTGTACTGTTTAAGAGACAACGGTATCTGTATCTGAAGGTAAAAAATAATTAAAAAGGTAAAAAAATAAATGCAAGAAATACATGGTCACCTGCAAGTAATCAAGTATTTTAAATTTTCAAATAAATAGATAGCTTAAATAGTGTGAAAAAATTGTAGTCATAAGTTTGCTCCCAACTGAGCTAAGCATACCAGTGAAAAAAGTCTTATTTTGTAAATAAATGTATACTGCAATCCCTGATTAGCATGATTAATTAATTACATGCAAATACCGCAAAATCATATTAATTGAATTTAATAATCAGTATAAAATATCTTAATGCATCCCAAGTCTTTGGAAACATCAACCAATATATTTTAATTAATTTTTATGGTAATTTAACATACAGCAGAATAATAGCAAAGGGTAATAATTAATACCTGCAGCAAATGTTTATTGAAATTAAAAAAAAACACTTTAATACTTCCTTAAAAATATTTGTAACTTACAATATAGTAAGGTACTGTACATTTAAAAACATTTAATGTGTTCGTACATTACATTGATAATTTATGAGTGGTGCATTAATATAAAAAGTGTTTATATATCAAAGAATACTACAGCTCATTGACAGCACTGTGAATGCTGCCTACATTAAAAAATTTAATGAAATTACATATAAACAATTATCTAGCACTTCATTTCTGTGTACTTGTGAACCAACAATCAGTTTACTGTATGTTTTTGAACATGTTTTAATATTTTTTTAACATGTTTGAACAATGTACACACATATATGAGTGACACATCAATATATAAAAAAATATTTATATAACTGAACATCACCGTTCTATGAATGCAACCTACATCTGAAATTTCAGTTAACTTGCTTAGGCCTTAGCTAAATATTTTGTAATCATATTTTAGATTCATGCTGATTGAACTTTGGTTAATAATTATAAACTGTGCTAAACTAGTTTCACACTAATCGAACTTGCACTAATTGGGGGATTGCTTTATACAAGGTAGGATCAAAAAATTCGGAGACTGGCTTATTTGATGAATATGAATTATTGATATCATGTGTTACACACACACACCTTCAAAGTACTCCCCCTCTGCAGCTATACACTTCTGCCAACGCGAGTACAATTGCTGAAAACATTCCTGGAAGCCTTTGGACGAGATAGCCTTCAGTATGGCCATCATAGCTTCCTCAACCTCAGATGCACTCTTGAAATGGCATCCTTTGAGTTCGTTTTTGAGACGGGAGAACAGGTAAAAATCACATGGGACGAGATCGGAAGAGTAGGGAGGGTGTGGAAGGGTTGACGTTCCATGTTTGGCCACTGCAGACTGCACCATGAAAGACTGATAAGCGGGGGCATTGTCATGTTGCATAACCCAATCCTTGCTTTTCCAAAGTTCTGGACGTTTCTGGTGGATAGCATCATGGAGATAAGCCAGGATCTGTGTGTACATCTCCTTGTTCACTATTACCCCTTCCTCTATGAACTCGTAATGCACCAAGCCTTTTGGTCAAAAAACACCTCCAGCATTACCTTCCCCTTTGAATGGTCCAAACGGAACCTTTTAGACTTTCAGCAACGATGGTGACTTCCACTGTGAGGACTGTTGTTTCGTTTGTGGATCTTACAAGAAACACCATGTCTCATCACCGATGATAATTTTTGAAAAGAATGTTGGATCTTTGTCAGCAATGTCAATCAGTTCTCCACAGATCCACATGCTCTCATCACACTGATCTTTGGTTAGCATTTTTGGTACAATGTGTTGACACACACAATGCATATTCAGTTTGTCCATCAGGATAGCTTGGCAGCTCCCATATGAAATTCTTGTTTTTTCAGCAATGACATTGATGACGTCGGTCGACACGCACAATTTCCTCCAATTTTCAAATGTTGCCATCTGTAATTGATGTTGACGGCTTCTCAGTCCGCGGATTGTCTTTACGGATTCATGGCCGGCCATGAATCGGGAGTGCCATGAAAACACCTTTGCACAACACATTCCTCTCTCACCGTACACCTGCTGCAACATGTGCAATGTTTCTGTCGGCAATTTCCCCAAACGCTGGCAGAATTTGATATTCGCGCGTTGTTCTTCAAATGCCATTTCCATTTTTGACAAACATGAACGACTGCAATTACTGACATGCATTGTCTGGAAAAACCTTGCACTGTGAATCTGCTTCTTCCTTTTCACGTCTCGCGTCACATGTGGCTCTACGCTACGATAAAATAGTTCCCCTCTCCTCCAATCAGGGTTGGAGATATCAGCACAGTCTCCGAACATTTTGATCCTACCTTGTATACGTATATTTCTTATAAATGCAAAAAATGTGCTGAAAGTTTCAATACATATTTTTTTAATTCTTTACATGGGAATTTGAAGTACTTTAAGGTAATATAATTATAATAAATTGCAAAAAAATATTGTTTATATGAACAATTGTTTTAGGTATATCCGTAATGCATACAACTAAATATTTTAGTAATATTTCATAAATATTTTGTAATTTAGCAGAAGGCTGTTCAAATTTTATAAAGCCAATGGACTGCATTTGTTGTCCCAAAATTTTTGCGGACTGTATTTCTAGGTCAAACATTGTCTGTAAGCTTCTTAAAAACTCTTATGAGAGCTCATTGAAAATTGTCTTCATATTACATCACTTTATTTATGAGGTGTTGAAGTCCCAGACCACTCGACTGACCCGAGGGTTTTCAGTAGCCATTTGAGTGGCCGGGTGATTATTTATTTATGGGGTGTATCATATTTTATTGTATTTGAGTAATTTTTAGTTTGATTAATTGTTAATATCTGTTCAATTTTCAAGAAACTTCTCAACTTATAAAGTCACAGAATAGAACTAAACTAAATCAACTGACTCCTAAACTGAAGCATAGCTACCAAGCATACAGAAATCAATTATAAAATGTTTCTTTATTGAATAACATTTCGTTGATTGCTAAATATTTAAGAACAGGGTTAGGCAAAAATTTGAAGTCAGTTGTTGCAATGTCACAAGATAACTTAGTTTTCCAAGACATTGATTTTTACCAATTTGGCAACATTTTCCAAAAGTTAACAAATTTATTACCAAGCACTATAGACAGACAGACATAGAAAAGTGGTTTTCTTATATAGCATTATATATGTCTGAACTTAACGTATTACATTGAGAGAAAACAAAAATATAATACTAATTTTAACAAATTCATAATCATAATTGACAAATGTTTCCACAAAGATAAAATAACATTTAAAAAATATTGAAATTTCATTGTTTCATTATAAATCCTAAAATATAGCTATATTAAGCTTGATTTTAATAAACGGTTGTCCTTTAATAATAAACCTCACAAACTATATTTATTGTATCAAAACATTAAATGGTAACAATGGTTTATTTCTGAAAATTGCATGAGAGTTTCAAAAATAGCTTTCCCCAGGGCTGAAAACAAAACTTCATTAAAATTTATCATGTGGTTCAGGAGATATTTAAATTAACAGTGTGTATTCAAATTTTCCATTTTAAATATTAAATATAATGCATATATTTAAATGTTTATATTACTTTAGAATAAAACTAATAAATATACATTAATACAATGGATATAATATGCAAATTAAATAAATGAATCTGCATTATTTCTGCTAATTCAAATTTTCTTTTTTTGCCATTAGCCTCTTTATTTGGTTCGAATCTCAAAGGACATCCTCGTCATATTGGATGTATAGACCCTAGCTGTAGAGTTACTGCAGTTTTAAATGGTGATTATTTTGTATTTTTTAATTGAATTTTTATATCTTTTTTCTGCATATTTAAAATTAACGTATTTTTTTAGATGCATATGAAAATGCACGATTTCTCTGTGACCAGTATTACATGGCATGTCCAGATATAGAAATTCTTGAAAATTCAAGTAAGTTTTGTTGTATTATCTGGCTTGATTATTTTTTTTACAAATTTGATGTACATTGTTAGCTTAATGCATGATTGTATTTAAAATTATTATATTCATGTCCAACTACTTTCATTTAATTGAATATGTTTTTAATTTATTACTTATGATGTATATTTAAAATACAAAGTACTTCTGATTTTATTTTAAATTCATAATTTTCTCTGTTGTAAAGATAGATTTGATCCTTTGCAATTTTTTTTCCCTTTAAAATGTTATAATTTTGAAAGTATTAATTCATAACTTTCATAGTTTTAGATCCTGGTTCAGCAATTTCTGTGGTATATGTGCCAGCTCATTTGTATCATATGCTGTTTGAGCTATTTAAGGTAATTAGTTATTATTAATGCAGTATTCTCCAGTTATATTTTAGTCAGGCAGGTTACCTGACAGTATTTGATCTTACTGTTCATCAGATACATTGTAAAAAGTAGCCACAAAAAGGTAAAATGATCAAAATTGGCAGTGGCTCCAATCCGATAGCGCTGAAATGGTTTTGCTTGAATAACATTTTGTAAAGTAAAACTACAATAATGTTCAATAAGTTTATTTGATTTTTTCAGAGCTATTTATTTTGTTTACAGACATTCAAAGCACTATAAATTACTCTCTAATTGATTATAGCTGGGTTGGTTTTCACCTCGATGGTCACACTTTTGGTTTTCACCTCGATTTCATTCGGATATTGTAACCATTAGACTTCACCTCTATTTCACTAACTTGTTTGGCAGTATATATAATAAATTTATACAATATATTTGACATGAAATTTTAGATTCAAGTTGATTTATAAACTTGTCTAGTGACACATAAATACTTACTTAAATACATATATTTCTATCTATCATCGAAACCTCATCAATAAATATTTTTAAAATCCTCAAATTCTTTTAACTTTTTAACTTTTTTAAAAATAAAACAAAATATCTCATGCTTGTGGACTAATATTTCATCAAGGAGTAAGCAAACAGATTGAACTGCAACACTCATGACGTATTAAATAAGCCAGCTTTCCTACCCATTAGAAAACCCATGTTAAAGTACTAAAATATCAAAATTATAACCACTATTCTTCGAAAACTAAGAGCTTGGCCCAAAATCCAATTATATGCACTTGTGGGGCTTTCAAAGAGCTGCAAATTGTTGCTTATTGTTCATAACTAGCACTTTTTGTTTTTGAGATATAAGCATTACAATCTTGAAAAATGGAAAATTTTCATCTTATTCAACTTGACAGGACTATTATTCAAAAACTATAAAAGCATATTTAAAAATTACATATAGATTTAGAAACTAGTTCGTAATACATATTTTTGTCACTTACTATTTATATTTGGATTTTTGTCACTTACTATTTATATCTCCGACCGTCCAAACAGTTACCTTACACCTTTCTGGTAGGTCGGACGGTCTGGGTTTCAACAACTTACTATTTATATCTATCTTTTATAGTGTCAAAGATATTTCGAGTGAATGGGGAAAAAAAAACTCACTAATAGATACTTAATATTCAAAATATTAAAGCATTGAAATTATTTTTATATATACATAAATTTAACTATATTTTTAACAAAATAAAAAATATTTACATTTTTAATTATTAGATTCGGAGATATAAGCATCCAAAGTGTTTACATATTTTGTAGCTCTTTGATTTCTGCCGCAGATACGCCAAGCATAGATGTTATTCACATCAAAAGGCAAAACTATAAATACCAGTTAATAGTTACTGCTGCATGACAGAAAATGTCTTAGTTCTGCTAAAAAAGATTCTCGGGAGAATACTATTTAATGTATGATATTAACCAAAAGTGTTATGATTGCATATGACTTTTCTGTACTTTTCTGGGTTCTAATAAATGCTTATAATTCTTATTTAAAAGATATTTGCATCCATTTTGTATCCATTATTGTAACTTATTGTGTTTAAATTTACAATGTTTGTAAGGAGTTATAATTTTCTATCTTCTAAAGGTGTTTTACAATATCTCTTAATAAGTAAAATACACTTTGTACAAAGGATAAGGAAAACTTGAACAACGTATATAAGTACAAATAACACAATAATGCAGCATACAGGACCCAGCAAGTCCTATGATTAAAGAAAACCTTGCCTGCTTCAGAGCATATGATTTTGTCATCCGCAAGATGGAAAAAGACCTGGAAATGGACAACATCTCCTTTGAAAGTGCCATGCAACTCAAGAAACTACTAACAGGTATCATTTCTGATTGTTCCATGTTGACTAGCCGTCCCCATACTGATGTTCTTACTAAACTAAATTCTTATGATAGCATCTCCACCCTGCTTAGGGAATGCGATTCCAAACCTGAGGATGAAATTTATCTTAATTTTAAACACAACTATTTCAACAAGATTGAAGGATTTAAATGTCAGGCTCCCAGTAAAAAATTAAAAAAATGTGAGGATCCCGCGGATAGCACTCCTTGTGAGCTGGTCCCCGTAGTAAATAAATATCAAGCACTTAATGCAGACTCGGTCGAAATGACTGATAGCTCTCCCCCCCCCCCTGTTAAAGAAAGGGTTTCGTCCTTCTACGTGGACTCCTCAAGCGATTGGGGAGCCCTCATAGAGGACCTTAATAACAATATTCTTAATAATAAAATACAAGGCTTTCTTTCGGGGAGGGTAATTAGGCTGACTCCTGGGTCCGTTGAGGACTTCAGGAAGCTGCAGAGTTACCTAACCCAAAGAAAAATCCCATTCAGCTCCCTTAACCTAAAAAAAGATCGACCAAAAAAAGTTATTATTAAAGGACTCCCTGCTAATGCAAACATTGAAAATATAAAATCTTCCCTGTTAAATAAAGGCTTCCAAGTAGACAGACTTACTCAGCTCCGCGGTAGGCGCGATAGGGCCCTCCTCCCCATTTTTCTGGTCGGTCTTGTACCGGCTGAGAAATGGGAAAAAATTTATGAAATTGATAGTATTTTAGGAATGCAAATTCAGGTTAAAAACTTCGTATCTCGCGGAATAAAGATGTGTTATAACTGTCAGGGTTTTAACCATCACTCAGACCAGTGTTCTCTTCCTGCCCGCTGCCTTAAATGTGGCGAAAATCACCAAACCCGCGAGTGCGAAAAATCCCTTGAAACCCCGGCCAAATGTGCCAATTGCAACGGTAGCCACCCCGCCAACTTTCGAAATTGCCCACAAAACCCCTGGAACCGTAAAAAGTTCCAGGTACCCACCAATAGCATATCTAAACCTAAAGTCCCCCCCCCCCCCATCAATATTGATGAGGATAATTTCCCTGCTCTTCCCACTAAAAACACCCCTTCTGCCCAGACTGCATGGACGAATGACAAGACGGATAAAGGAAAATCCGCAGATCACACGTCCCACGAGCAGCCTGAAAAGAATGGCCCTCAGTCCTCAAATCTGTTTTTACAATTCATAGAGTTTTATAAAGAAATGGAAAAAATCTTTGACCTAAAAAATGTGCAAAATATCCTTAAACAAGTCTTAAAAATTTTCAAATCTGACGAATCTCCCGTCGAACAGTTATTTCAAATTGTTAGCATGTTAGCAGAATTAAAAAAACCTATCTCCCCCCAAAATTGATTTTCTCTTTTTTTTTTGGCTGGTCATCTTGGTCAATCGTATGTTACCTGTAGCACCGGCAGTCTGCCCTTCAGTAAATCACCTTCGCAGACTCATCAGATCATTTCCTACTGGCTGCTTGGAGATCTTTTCTACTGGCTACCCGTAACCCGCCCACTTGGGGGCGGGACTTCTTCGATCTGAACGAGAAACAGGAAAAGACATAGTTGCAGACAAGTGATCAAAGCCCGAAGATTAAAGCAAATTTATTTGCTAGGCGCTTCAAGTGTGACAATTTGACATGGAATGCAGCATACAGCTGTTTCAAGGATATTCAGGATCCCCTTCATCAGTGCCGGAGAACCAACAAACCCGAAGTCCAAAAGAGAATGGATACAAAAGGTTTGTTCAGCCTTGACTTGTCAGGATATTCCTGTTGTGTTTTGGCACACGCCAATCTTATGTGTTACTACTCGTTTTGGATTGGCTGAACTGATTTTCATGTTGCTTTCTGATTGGCTCTCTCTTAATCCAGGTCTTGAGTATATAACCCCCCCCCCTTCTGTTTCTTCCTTTTGCACCCATTCCTCTGTTGGACTTCAGGTTTATTTGTTCTCTTGCACTGACGAAGGAGATCCGGTGTATCCTTGAAACAGCTGTATGCTACATTATTGTGTTATTTGTGCTTATATACATTGCATGTATATATGTATATATGTGTGTGTGTGTGTGTGTGTGTGTGTGTGTGTGTGTGTGTGTGTGTGTGTGTATTTATTATGTGCATTTTTCAATTATCTCCGGACCAGTTTAAAAAATAAAGAACTGTCCGTGTATTTTAATTTACTTACCCAACAAGCTTTTTTTTATTATGTCACTTAAAAAATATTCTATTTATAAACACTATTTCTAATTGTATCCGAATAAAGATATTTACCAATAAGTTTTTAATTGTTTAAAATATTAACAAAATTGACGTTATTTTTATCTGTTTTTAGAATGCAATGAGAGCTGTTGTTGAGCATCATGGAAGTTCAGCAGATAGTTACCCACCCATTAAGGTTTTGATTTCCTTGGGAAAAGAAGATCTGACTATTAAGGTTACAGTCACATTTTGACTTTATATTTGCAGTGCAGCTCTTGGTAATCGATTCTTTAAGCTATTGTGTTTTACTTATTTTGATATTTTGCTGTTTTAGACCAGCATTTTCCCAGTCTGTGATATGTCTACTCCTAAGGGTACACTAGATGATAGTTGGAAGGACATCTAATCAGTAATGGCAGACTTGAGCGAATTGATGTTTTTTAATCAAACATTGTGGACTAAAAATAAATTTTAAATTCTACTTATATAAAACCAAATGCAAATGATTCAATATTTTGTTATCTCTTCTGTTTTCAAGTCCTCTTTATGCAATTTTTCCAAATCTGAAAGTATGTGTCCCTTCGACACTTTGCAGGCTTGCTGCTTTGGCATTAGTTAGTTACTTACAGTTTTGGGAAAGAGTGCTATATTATGCCCCAGAAACCGATTATTATTTTTAGCATTTTTGGCAGCCATTTGTAATAATGTATTTGCTTTTTAGACATTTCTCTTGGTTTTTTTTGTATACATATATGTATTTTATCAATATTTGAAAATGTTGCATTTGTTTTACCTTTTTTAAGAATTTTTAAACTAAAGATCTAAAGTACAATACATATTTTATTAAAAATTTTGAAATTCTTGTGTTATTTTAAAAACTTATAAAATGCATTTTTATTTTGTAACAAATCAAATTTATAGCAATTACAATACTTACTAATTGAAAACTTTCGAAAGAGGTTCAATTGAAAGATATTAAACCGGTGGGTATAGTTGAAAAATATGGACAAATTAGTCAGGGGGGTACAATTGAAAGGAATTGAAATATAAAAGGTACAATGTGAAAATTTTGACAATCAGGGGTTATAATTGAAAGAAATTGACAGTCAAGAGGTATTCAGGTGAAAAAAGGTTGGGAACCCCTGCTTTAGATCATTGTTTTTCGACAAGTGGTCTGTAGCCCATCAGTAAGTGGCAAGTACATCTGAAATTTTGAGGTAATGTGAAACCATATAATACGTTTTCAAAATATTGTTACATAGAATATTTCAAGATTAGCTATTCATCTAAAATTAAATATCAAACAACATAATTTTGAGTGTGAGTAATTTACGCATGTTATTATCTTTTGCTAAATGACAACAAGCATATGCACATATTTGACAATTTGGGTTTGTTTATGTTATTCACTTTTCATAATGTAAGAAATTATATTATACCTTTTTGCAATAATAACACTTAATACACAATGTTAGGCCTTAAAGCTTGTGTTATTATTCTCTGGTCACTTGAGGAATAGAATATCAAAACCAATTTAATGATATCATTTTGAGTGGCTTTACTAAGGTGAATAATATTATATAGAATTTATGCTAAAAATATTCTTTTTGAACATATTTTTGATATAAAAAAAAAAAAAAAAAAAAAAAAATCAATTCTAAATGTGTTTTACATTGTATTAACTTTCAGTGAATAAAATTTTTCTGTGATTTTTCATGGGTAGTGACGTAAATAATTTTAACATTGTACTCCCCCTTTCATAGTATTCAAAAACTATAAATGAAAGCAACACACACATTGCACTTTAGAATCTATCATTACAAATTTGAAACTGTTAGATTACATATTTTAATACTGAAAGAAAAGGAAAGGTGTGGAAAATTGAAATCATTTTATTTGATGGAATCTAACATGACATTACATTTATTTTCTTCTTAAAAAGCAGATATTCATATTGGAATGTAGTAGGGCTAAGCTTTATAACAGGAGGAGCTACAGACCATAATCTCGGAGATTTAAGAGTGAGAATTGAGGCCCATTTAATCTTTCTGACTTCAAGTTTGTTAGTTCTCCAGCACTGATGTAGGAGATCCAGAGTATCCTTGAAACAGCTGTATACTGCATTTTTATTTTATTTCTACTTGAATATGTTGCTCAAGTTTTCTTTATAACCTTTCTTTTTTTAACCTTTCTTCCTTTTTTTTTACACTAAGTGATTTTTACTTATTAATATTAATAGTAGTTTTAGTATTATATACTAGTTCTGCTACAGTGATTCTTGATAAAATATTAGCAACTCACCACAAAATATTCAAAATATTGACATTAATCAATAAATGTTCTGTAATTTGATTTGGTGGCATGTTTTGATCGTTTTTAAAGAACTTTTTAATCTCAATTCTTCGTAATTTTTAACTAATATTTTAAGAAAAAACTTTTGGAAATAGACAAATTTTAATAGTTAATATAATTATGAATGAGTTCACAAGAATTGAAATTTTTTATTACAAAAAAATGGGACCCCATGAAAAAAAATGCATTCATCAAAACATCATTGATCTGTTGTGAGATAGTTTACCATTGATATATCTTGTATCAGAAGACAGCAGTAGCTTTTCAGACAGATGGGTTGAAGCAGGTTATTTTGCTCTAAAAAAATGGGATACAGGCTTCTATTTGTATGCTCAATTGGTTATTTTGTAAAGTTTGTGAGCAATATCTTGGTACATTAAAGTGGCAGAAAAAATTGAAAAGTTTCTGTACACATAAATGTTAGGGGGCTGTAGCCCAGTGGTTAGCGCATGGGAATTGCACTCTGTAGGCCTAGGTTCGATTCCCTCCACTGCCAAATCTGCCTCCGTGTTCACGCGGAGTACGATCACATTAAACATGTGGGTCCATAAGTCCTTCCGAGAGGTTGGTGATAGGGGAAGGAGGGTACGGTCCCTGTGGATTCCTCCCCCACTGGGTTCCGGTCTAAATTGGGTGGCTCTTCCCGGCCATCCAAACAGTTACCTTATACCTTTCTGGTAGGTCGGAAGGTCTGGATCTCAACAACAACACATAAATGTTGAAATAAAATAGGCTGAAAACTTTTTGAGTGTATGATAACAATAAAATAGGATAATAATCTATTTAAAAGATATCTATAAAATTAGCTAAAATTTGGAAAGTATCTATGTACGGAAGAATATTCATATACAATTACATTCCACAGTTTTATAAGGTAGTTATT
This sequence comes from Amaurobius ferox, assembly GCA_951213105.1. Lineage (NCBI taxonomy): Eukaryota > Metazoa > Arthropoda > Arachnida > Araneae > Amaurobiidae > Amaurobius > Amaurobius ferox. The sequence goes on from OX578135.1 coordinate 102,094,733, forward strand.
AAAGTCTTAATAAATCTGTAGGTATTCCTCAATTCATAATGAGGTTCTTTTTCGACACTTTGGTAGTAAAATGAATTGATCATAAGTTTCAGACAAAATATTGAAATCATAAAACAAACTTTCATAAATTGATCTTTATTTCATGAACCATTTTACATATAAATTTAGTTTTTATTGCATAAAATTAGATTCAAAGTGCATGGGGGAACTAATCAGAGTCAGGGAATGTATAGTTAATGTGTAACATACATGATGCTATAAAATGTAATTAATTATTTAATTATTAAATGAAAAGTTATCACAATCAAATAAATAAATAAAATACTTTTTTATTTGGATGCAAAAATTAACATTTTGTATTCGAAAATTAAAATTTAGCACTAAATGTGATACTGAATTATAAGTCATAAAAATTTTGAATCATTTTAAATATTTATATTTCAGAACAAACATTTGGTATAGTTTCAAAGTAAAATAAGACAGCAACAAATTTATATTTCTGGTTTATAATCCTAAGCATGAGTTGTATAATATGATTGTACTTTAAATTTGTTGTGATGAATGTATTTTTGTTAAATATGAAAATTCAATAAATATTTTTAAAATCACTCCATTATATTTACAATAATCCTTCTGTCTATTTTTTTCAGATGAGTGATAGGGGTGGAGGCATTCCCCGTTCACTTACTGATGTACTATTTCAGTACATGTATTCAACAGCACCTAAACCCTCAGTATCAATTGAATCAACTCCTTTGGTAAATAAAAATAATGCAATCATACCATTTATATCATGTATTTTATAATTTTTAGTGGATTATTTAATCTACTTTTCTTTTAAATATGGTGAAAATTAAGTTTTTAAATTAGTAAAATTCTTAGATAAACTATAGAATAATAATGTACTAAAATATTTAAAATTTGATATGTTTTTTATTTCTGTACTATTATCATATTTTCACTGCTTTTCACGTCTGATATTTTTCAATCATATATCATATGTGTGAAAGGTCTTAATGATTTAATTTTTCCCTTATAGTTTTCTTTACTTTTATTATTTTTTTGTTTAGCTTTAGTATTAAAAATATCCCCCTCCCCTTTAATTTTACCTTTTAAAATGGCCAAGAGGATTGTAAATTGAAAACTTGAGTGGATTGTGAAGAGTTAGAACCTAGCAGGTTGTATGCTAAAAATTTACAGTTTCTTACCTATAATAGACTAAATATATTAGACTTTTTTTATGATGTAAAGTAATACAGTTCATATTTTTAAAGAAAATTGTGTTTTATTATAAAGATTTTAAAACAAGTACTGGATAAATAAACAGATATTTTGTATTTATAATATTTATGGTAACAAATATTCACAAATTTGTTTATTAAGATGTGTTTTGTATTCCCATACAATACAGACACATAATTACATTTCTACTTAGAACATACATGTGAGATATATTAACTTAATATATTTATTATATAGTTTTATAAATTATTAAACTTTCAGCTCATTTTTATTTTTCTGTCTTTCTTTTTTTTTCTCTCCCCCCCCCCCCCCCATTTTATTTTTAATTTAAAGCATTTAAAATATATTTCAGTTTCAAATGTTTTACACATGTCTGTATTACCAGCCACACACAAAGCTGCAGTAAATCCTCGGGTCTGCCATGTGGTCTGGGTTTTCAACATGTCTGTATTAACTAAAGAGTACTTTGACTTCAGAAACTAATTTTGATAATTATTTTAACTAAATTGCATATATAAAAATTTTATGTAGTAAAGCACTGTATATATGCTTCTCATTTATGTTACTTTTATTATCTACATGTTGTCCTCCATTAGACTACAGACATCCCTATATCTTTTAATCATGGTAAAATGCTTTAGTTATACAACTAAAATAATTCTGCAGTTTCATTTATTAACTGGTTTCCTTTCTGATGAATCACCACCAAACTCAAAGAAAGTTGAAATCCAAGATATTTTTTCTCCAATTGAGACTTGGAAAAACACCTTTTCTTCTTGCCCTGCTCTTCATTAATTGGTAAATATCAAGCAGATGTTTAAAGTATTTAATCAGTTAAATGACATGCAAAAATGCTTTGATTGTAATTCAAATAAAGTGTCATAAAAAATTGCAATAAATGACCACATATATTACTTCTGTGGATTTTTACATTTTGTATATCCACAATAAGCCACAGATGTGGCGAAACTCTGCATAAAATTGAATTACTGTACCTTGTTTGGAACATTACTATCAAAATATTTAACTACTGAAACTTTTTATTTTATAAATTAAATGTTAAAAAATAATATGACTAAGCATGTGGTAATGATTACCATTAAAATGAAACATGTAGTAATGTTTACAACTGAAGACCTACAATGACATAGTGTGAATAGACCTCATTACTTATCTTAATATGTTTCCAAAATGTATTTTACACTTTTTTCTCCTTGCTCCTTAGAAATCATATATACAGTTCTTTACTGTAGTTATAAAATGTATACTGTGTTAAAGTATTTGATATACATATTTGCTTACTTTTATGTATATATAATTACAAATTTTATTTTCCCTGTAAAGGCTGGTTATGGTTATGGATTGCCATTGTCTCGTCTATATGCACGATACTTTCAAGGCGATTTAATCATAACATCTGCTGAAGGATATGGAACAGATGCTATAATTTATCTCAAGGTAAACTAGTGACCAATAATTTGAACTCTATCAATCTATGTATCTCTAATACAATTTTTATCAAAGTGTAGATCACAACCCATTGGTGAGTCACAGAAATTATTTCTTCAATCATTTACATTTTTCGAAGGTAATGTACTTTAAATATGCAGTATATCTAAATTTAAAAATATTAATAATTGTCATAAAGAGGAAATTGCAGGATTGGAGTTAGTCTTTAAATTAAAAAAAACAAAAAACATTCAGCTTGTATAATTTAATAACTATAATTTATATTTATTAATACACACTTAGACAAAAAAAAATTGTCAATATATGCCATGATATAAGGTCAAATAAAACCCTTTTGTTATCTTATGGCAGATTGTGCCAGATGTTTTGCAATTGCTGCTACAGATTTCTGATATTTGATGGTGGTTGCCATTGACGGATAGTGGGCAATTCATCTGTATAACCAGGTGACTTCCTGCAGTCCTGTAATTCACCCTCTCTGAAAGTCATGTCATTGAACAGTTTTCGGGTGTATCATAGAAATATTATTGGTATAAGCTGAAGTCAATGCAATGGTAACAGAAACCAGATTTTTTCATTCCTAACGTCTGACAGTTCTTACATAGATCATAGGATGTGCACATGAAATATGCTCTGGAAAAGACATTCATTGGTGGCTATGGGTGCCCATAGAACTTTTTCCAGGAGGGGGGGGGGGATCAAGAATAAAACATAGAACATCAACAAAAAATCAAAATTTTAAAGTTTTTTTTTTTTTATTTTGAACATATTTAGCTTGATGTCTTCCTTTGTGACATTAAATGTCCAGAGTGGGGCAAGTGCCCGCCCCCCTGCTCTCCCCTATGTGCACCCATGTTGGTGGCCAAACTTTATTCATTTACTTGGATGCCCAAGAGAAATTTGTATACAAACTTTCTTTGTTCATGTAAAATTTTATCGGAGTACTTCAATTTCTTTTGGCAAAGAGTGCATGTACAAGGATGAGAATGTTCCATAATCTACAAATTTACACTTTTTGTATATCCATATTTTTCATGTCCACATAATTTTTTCTGAGCTATACTATTTCATTACTAATTTTGCATATTAACAAATCTTCCTAAAATTCCAATGTTATTTCTTATTTATATGTGTAAATAACTTTCTATAGATCTGTGATTTTATTCTCTCATTTTTATTCTGCTAAACCTTTTCTTTTTCTTATTTTTATGTAAGCAGAATTTTTTTTCAGATCAATGTTATTATTCCTATTTTTTGGTGGCTCGGAAAATTTTTGTTGACTATTTTTTTTTTGCTTATTTACAACATTCTGCAGATCCGCTATGTAGTTATCACTTTTTATACATGTATGTTTCACAGTGTAGATCAATAAGATAAGATAACTTATAAAGTAAATAAGATAACTTATAAGAGTTATATTCAGGATTCCCTTGCTACCTGGAACTTGGAATTGCTCTGTGGAAAATTACATTCCTCTTGGAAATCGGGGAAAATTTTATAAGAAATGCAGTATTTTCCCACAAAATCTGGAAAATCGAGCAAAATTCTTTCATTGGTACATCACATCATTCAAAACTATTTTCTATATTCAAATCATATATTGATACTATTTTATTAGCTATGCAAAATTTAAAGGTCCAAAAGGTGGGATTTAATAACATTTCAGTGAATGCAAATTTAATGATCCACAGGGAAAAGATTTGATTACTTAAAAGATTAAAGTATGAAATGTTAAAATGATTATAAATGTTCTTTTATTAAAATTCATATATTGAATTTTTATGTTTACATATTACATTTTATTAATATACAAGAGTTTATTCACATTTTTTTTATTATTTTTGCAAACACAATTATCAAATGCAATTTTTTATCTTTAAATTTAATTTTATTTTTTACACTCAATTTGAAAAATATTTAAGAACAATTTTAATATATTACAAAAAGAATTTAGGTGGAAAGAAAATGCAATTATATTAGCAATCATAAAATTGTAAAAAGAATATATATATATATATATATATATAATTCTCAGTGTGACACCTGAATATTTAATCTAATGTATAAAAGGGAGAATTTTCAAGCATGCTTCTAACTTAGATATTTCCTAAGCCATGCAATGAATTGTAATGAATTCTTTCTCCAGCAATGAAGCTGAGTCCAGGGAATATTCTGATGTAAGTTTTATCATACTATTGTGATGTGCAGATTAACAAGAATTAATAGCCTGTTTCTGTTTGTCTGTTATGACTGTTTGTAATTTGAGAATGGCTCAACAGATTTGCATGCTTTTTTCACTTTTTTGTTAAACTGCATAAAGAGCAGGTTCTTGGTAATATTTTCGGTTTTATACAGTTTTAAATATTTAAAAAGAAAAATTCTAATATATGCTTCCAAGCTGAATATCTTGTGAAAAATGCTATCTAATTTGATGGAATTTTTTTCGGGCAATGAGACTGCATCTAAGGAATTTTTTATATAAGCTATTTCATCTTATACATACCCACCCCCAAATCAACCATATTTAATAGCTTGTTTTTGTCTGTCTGTAACTTCCAATTCGAAAATTACTCAACCGATTTTTTACATACTTTTTTCACTAATATTTAAGCTTAAATAGAAGCAGATTTATGGCAAAAATATTTCATATTTTATTCTGCACTAATTCTGTTTCAGTATTATCCCAGATAATGCCAGATATATATAGTGAATCTTGAAATTCTGAATTATGCTCATTTTCTCATTGATTTAGCTCTCAGTTTAAGATTCTCAATTTCTATTCTAACTAAATATTCCTACTTTTTAAGGCTTTATCAGATGAGGCAAATGAGTTACTTCCTGTGTTCAACAAAACTTCAAGTAAGCATTACCGTGCTTCAGTTGGAACGCATGACTGGAGTGCACCTTCCCTTCACCAGTTAAATCAACCTCTTGGTATGCGCCAGTTTACTACCCTTAATCATAAAGGAAGGATATCTCTTAGGTGAAGGTATGACATATATTCAAAATTCTTTTTTATATCTTTTTACTGAGCTTTTCATTTAATTTAATTTTAAGCTTGTTTGTTAATATGGCTAACTTTAAAGTGACTGTATTACTATTTTTTTAATTTTAAGTTTTGCCCAAATGTTTACTGCATCATTCTTGTATTGTTGATTTATGTAATATTCATGTATTACGTATATTTTTTTAGTGCCAGTTGTTGTAAACTGGTATATTTATGTGTATACCCATGCTTTATAATGTAAGTTCAAACAAAATTAAAAGCTTCAGTTGAGTGTTTATTGTTGGCATTTGGACATTATATAATCTATGAAGTAACTGCATACAAATTCATCAAACCATATACATGTTTTAATGAATTTATATGCAAAAAATCTGATATATCTTTGTTACTATCTCTATGAACATGATATGGTATATAAGGAAAGTATTGTAGTGAGGTTGAAAATTCAAGTTTTCAACTGATTTACACATTTTGAGCATTCCCGAATTTTAATCAAAAAATTTTGGGATGATGTACATATGTAAATGGATGCAATATCTGCAATGAATTATAGCTTATGTGGTATTATGACGAGCTATAAAGTGACTGCATTACTGTTTTTTAGATGATGTATATGTGTAAGTGGATACAATATCTATATGAGTGGAGTGATTCAGATAAAATTTAGTACAATTATGAATACTGGAACCCTATACATTTTTAAAGTTATCAAATGTTCAAAAAGCTCTAAATTTTTAAATGTTTTTTTATATGAAAAATGGCACCCAATTATGTTAAATTAACAGTAATTTTTTACGTAATATTTTACTAGAAGCTGTGGCACTAATTTTAGAATGTTATAAACCACTCTTGGGGTATTGCAGTTTTTTAACGATAATTTACCAAAATTGTCATGAAATTTAAAATATACTAAATATGATTGAATTACTTTTTGGGAAACAATACCAAATAGACAATGACACCAAATATTAAGACATGTAATATCTAAGTAAAATCATCTTTCTGTATTATTGTAGCATGTATCTATAAAAGAGTTTAATTATTATGAGTTTTTTGTGTAAAAGCACCAAATTTCAGTGTACATGATATTTAAATGCTAATTATGCAATTCTATAAGGGCATGATTATTTGGCTGTTAAAGAAGTAAATTCGTTGTATTGTGTAGGAAAAGTCTTGTGCTGCCCACATCAGATTTTTTGGTATTTGTATTTGACTAGGATTGAAAGTATCACATTGTAGTATTGAAATATTTTTATTTCTATTAAACATGTCATGTACATATGTGTACCATGGGGGAAGAAAACTTTTTATGTACAGAATTTACTGAATTCATGTACAGAATTTCTTGTATGTAGTAAGAAACTTTGTAATCAGGGCTAGATTCTGAAAAACCTACTAGATTGAAAGGGTGACTAGGTGTCAACTAAATTGAAAATAACATTAATCACACCCTCTCTTTTAAATAACATCTATATATACCGGTTTTTAAATATAGCTATTAAACTCTAGGGAATGGGCATACAACCCATCGTCCCTTCTCTCATGGATCCGCCCCTGAATGTAAAAAGATTCAATCAAAAAAATGTGACTCTTTATCATAATTATATGTTATTGGATAATATATGATAAGTAAACATTAGTATAATTTATGACAAATTTTCAAGTTAGCATGCTGTATGTTATCTGATTTTCTGGTGAACTCTGGGCTATCAGAGCCTGTATGTTTTTTTACATTATCCTTTTCTTTTCAGGATGAAAAAGTTTTAGTTTTAATCTACTTTTTAAACTTTTTCTTGCAGCATTTGTAGTCACTGCAAAAAAACAAAATTCACTTTGAATATATTGTGCTTCAAACAGTTGATCCGTTTGATTTGTTTTAGGAATCATGCTCCCAGTGCAGCAATCAGCATTAATAAACTGGTTCTGTATTTCTTAGCACTCATCAGCACTGAATAGTCATTATTGCAGCAATAACAAGAAAACTCAGCTATTCAGTAGTGTTGATGAAAATGATTATTACGATGACAGCAAGAAAATTTGTTCTTGTCACCTCAGTAATGGGTATTTGGTACTGATGAGTGCTAATAAGCATAAAAGTAAACCATCAATGCTGGTTGTTGCTGTAGGAACAGATCCAAAATGTGGATTTTGTTACTATTATTTCACTTTGGTTTTAAGAGGCATGAATAGCTATAGTACAGCAACATTTGGATATTTTTTTAACATTGTGCCATTTTTAGATTAATTCTTTGCCAATGAAAGATTTTCTATAATAAAGAATTGAAATATATGTCTTCCATTCACTCTGCTAATTGAAGATGCTTTGAAATGAGTATTAACAATGAGAATGTTTTTCATTTAGTTTTTGGAATGTTAGATAGTTTGGGTTTCACAAGCTGTAGTTTCTTTTTCAAATTTCTGTGACTTTCACACAAACCTAACAAATTAAATGACTTATCAAAGGACCAACAGAAAGCATAATCACTTTTTCCATAGATGAATGAAACATATAGAAATATATACAAATGTTCATAATGGTAAATTCAAATGAAAATTTATAAATATTTAAACATAAATAAACTAGATTGCGATGTAAAATTTCATGCAAATAAGGTGTAATAAGCAGTAGCATTGTCAGAAATTTTTTTTGAGTGGGGTTTTTGTAACCCAATATTTTGTTTCTCATTTCTCCAAATATCATTATATCATTTCTCCGAACTTCATTGGGTTCCATTAGGTTCCTGGGTGGGTTTATAACCCCCCCCCCCCTCCCTCCTTTGGCGATGCCACTGGTAGTAAGCAGAATCAAATTTTAAAAAATCATGGTACTTTTTTGTTATGTCTGCCTAATACACTTATTTGTGTAGCATTTTATACTTATTTTTGCAGCATTTTACACTTATTTGTACAGTATTTTGCACTTATTTGTGCAGCATTTTACACTTATTTGTGCAGCATTTTACACTTATTTATGCAGCATTTTACACTTATTTGTGCAGCATTTTACACTTATTTGTGCAGCATGTTGTGATCTAATATATCCATTGCTTCTGTGCAAATTCATATGCTTATACTTATTTAAACATTTGTCCATAATCATGAACACCAGTAATAAGAGGATTAAGAAATGCTGGTTTAGGCCATGAATTTTTTTATGTTACTCCGTGGGTCTCTGAATTCTGCTGTAAATTTAAACATTTGTTGAAAAAATTAAAACTAGTAAGATTTTCTTTCAATTGCTTCTATTTTTCTCCTACAAAGTTTTATTGAGGTTTCACTATTTATCTTTTATAAATGTTTTACTATGAAATAGTGATTTTGAAAGTCATGAAAGTCAAGAAATTTTATCTGACAGTATGGTAGACACCTTGTGTTTGCACTCAACTTTTTTAAACTGAAGCATTTTATAAAGTTTTGCATTTGTATGGATGAGCTTACATCAAACCTTATAACCACTAGTGAAATATAATATAATAATTTGGAGAGACATAAAACCAGGGACTAAAATTAGAAAATAAAACATTTCATGCTGACATTTTAACAAGATTACAAATAAAATAAAACCTAACTGAATTGTAATGAAACTAAATTGACTTTTTTAAATTTTAATACAGTAGAACCCTGATTTTGTGTGTCTCCATAAAACCGATTAAGACACCACTAAGACAAACCGGCAGTACCACTTATTTATGCAGCATTTTACACTTATTTGTGCAGCATTTTACACTTATTTGTGCAGCATGTTGTGATCTAATATATTCATTGCTTCTGTGCAAATTCATATGCTTATACTTATTTAAACATTTGTCCATAATCATGAACACCAGTAATAAGAGGATTAAGAAATGCTGGTTTAGGCCATGAATTTTTTTTATGTTACTCCGTGGGTCTCTGAATTCTGCTGTAAATTTAAACATTTGTTGAAAAAATTAAAACTAGTAAGATTTTCTTTCAATTGCTTCTATTTTTCTCCTACAAAGTTTTATTGAGGTTTCACTATTTATCTTTTATAAATGTTTTACTATGAAATAGTGATTTTGAAAGTCATGAAAGTCAAGAAATTTTATCTGACAGTATGGTAGACACCTTGTGTTTGCACTCAACTTTTTTAAACTGAAGCATTTTATAAAGTTTTGCATTTGTATGGATGAGCTTACATCAAACCTTATAACCACTAGTGAAACATAATATAATAATTTGGAGAGACATAAAACCAGGGACTAAAATTAGAAAATAAAACATTTCATGCTGACATTTTAACAAGATTACAAATAAAATAAAACCTAACTGAATTGTAATGAAACTAAATTGACTTTTTTAAATTTTAATACAGTAGAACCCTGATTTTGTGTGTCTCCATAAAACCGATTAAGAAAAGCTTTTTGTGGGAAAACAATGCACAGGAAATTATTTTTTAACTAATATGTACAAATGAAGGAAAACAAATATACCACTAACCAAGCTTTACTTTTTCACTTCTTAAAGGTTTAATTTATAATTCACATAAAAAAATTTCGAACATATCAAAAATGTCAAAACTTCTTTAATTTAGTGATTCTCTAAATTGCATTTGTTATTAACTTTTTAAATTATTCTCCAAAATCCTCAGACAATAAACACTATATTTTTGGAAACAAAATTATTAAAAAAAAGCAGCAACTCCTCTAAGAAATCTTGCAACTTAGATATGTCTTCCTGGAATACTGCAGTTAAGTGATAGGAGGTGTATGTGCATTCTCTTTGAATTACATTTCCAATGCAAGGTTTCCTCATGCAGTGAGACATCTGATGTCTACCCTGAACAATACACCAGTGCATATGAGGGTCAAGCACCAGTTGAAACAAAAATCTGTCTCCCTTTTTGGAAGTCAGATGCTACCTAGTGTTTGGTAAATATCCCTTCATTTATTTACACAAAAAACATTTTGTACATTTATTTCGAATAATATATAATTAAAATAAAAATTACTTGATCATAAATTATTTAGGTAGACACAGTCTACCTTGTCTCTCTTGATGCTTCGCCATTGCTTAACCTTCGTGCATAACCTTAATAAGTAAAAGTAAATTAAGGATAATAAAACTAGGTAACTTAATTAGGTGAAAATTAATACAGAATGCAGTATACAACTGTTTTGAGGATACATTGAATTCTCTGTTTTAGTACTAAACAGGCCAAACAAGCACAAATAGAATGAACAAAAAGGTATATATACTCAAAGCAGTGAATCGGTGTCTTGGTTATATATACTCCTCTGTTTCTTCCATTTGTGCCCATTTTGTCTTTTTGACTTCAGGTTTGTTGGTCTGTTTTATACATTCAATGTGTCCTCAAAGCAGCTGTATGCTGCAATTGTATATTAATTTGTGCTCAATTATATTGCTGAAGTTTTCTTTATCCTCATAACTGTATTGTATAATTGTTTTGTATCTTCAAACTATAACATCCTATAACATCTCATTCATAACAAATTAGAATTATCTTAAAAAGATAGTGATATTAACAAACAAGTTACTATTCCATATAAATTTAGATTTTTTGAACAGTTTTATGTTTTGCTCAATGAAATATCAATGCTCATATCCAAAGCTTTTTTTATCTGCAAGTCATTTAGTTTTGTTTATTTGACTAAAATATTTTTATTGTATAATTTAAACTAATTACTTTTTGCATAATTATGCTTATTTTCATCTGAAGTAAGTATAACAAATCTTTTTTTAATAGGTTTTAGCTGAACTTTTCTAACATTTTCTATTATTTTTTCATGTCTAAAATATTTTTTATACATATAAAATTAGCTATAGTTTTGTGCTTTTTTTTCTATATTATTCAAAACTTAGAAAAAAAATGTGCAATATGCTTCTTTTATAGATTTCTAAAATATACCTTCACCTACAATTGTGTGTGTGTATATATATATAATTATAAGTGTAGATATAGTTAATAAGTTTTGATACACCTTATAACTTCTATGTTTTAATTTTTTGATAGATTAGTATTACTGATATCTATCAGATCTGTTGTGTTTTAATGGTTTAGATATTGTTATTATTTTATGAATTGAGTGTTTGTGTTAGGTAAAAAATAAAATAAAAACAGCTTGAAGCAAAACAAATTTTACTAATAGATCCTTCAAAATCTGCAAAAACAAAACTCAATTTCATGTGAATTCAAATCTCATATGTCTGTTGAAAACAATATATAACTATCCAATCTCTCCAAACAGCGGGGAAAAGATCTTTTCCATATTTTATTTTGCAATGAGGCATGTGATCTCTTCTCATATCATGAGTGTAATTATTATTTCAATTTTCATTTAAAATATTACCCAATATATTTTGCTGAAATATTTTTACTCATTTTATGTGATAATTTGAATATTTCATAAAATTTTCAAAGCAATTTGTAAATTTTAACTCTGCTAAAAAATGTTTGAAAAATTATGTCCCATAGGGTTCAATGTATTTCATATTTTCAACCTGGGTTCAATCAGAAACTAATTGAGTGATATTCTTCATTTTCATTCCCATATGTCCCACAGACTGCCTCAACAACATACTAAAATTTCATTTTGATAAAGTCATTTTTATGGCAGTTATCGTGTGAACGGACAGACAGACAGAATGACCAAAGCCATAAACATTTTTCAAATGTGTTGGAAAGTGTTAAAAACTAGCAAGTTAACTTAGCAGTTAAACAATTCCACTGCAAACTAAACCAAAACACTTAAGCATCAAAAGTCCATCTCTGTCAGAGCTACTCTAAACCTATAACTATTCATCTTATCTAATATCCCATAGCCTAACAGTTTTATAAAGGCTATGGAAATTACAGAAAAACTGATTTGACAAACCCTAATGGAAATTTGGCTATCATAGTTACCAGTTTTAAGTCCTTTAGAATTATATTTCTAAAGCCAATCAAACAAATAATATTCCTATTGCGTATCTAATTATTATGTGAATATAATAAATACTAATCAATATTTACAAGCAATTTAACAATTTTCTGCAATATGTAATACATTTCATAATGTCATATTTGTTATGCTTTATTTTATTATTTTACATTTATGTAATTTTTAGAAGTTCAACAAAACCTTTAAATAGTGGACCCTCTAAATAGCTAATATACCTCAAAATAATGGTCCAAATTTATGGCCCTGTTAATGACTGTTATTAAAAAGTTTCACTGTATTTATTTTGTAGATCAGATAATTTAGTAATTGAATAATACATTGCTATTAATTCATCTTTAAGATACACATTCTTGGGAAATTAACCCTTTTTGATTCTAAATAACTCTAGGGAACTAAATCATGTAAATCAAATTCATAAATCAGTCATGTCTGTAGTTCTGAAACTTCTTTAATTAAACTCATATTTTATTTTTGTTTGTCTGTTAAGTTTAAATCACCAGTTCTCAATATTTTTATAGTGTGACACGATTATTGGTTAATTGAAGTGAAGCCAGTTCTGAGCATAGCTTTCTTAACATGGACTCAAATTTGATTGTCTGCAAAAGTTTCATCGACATAATAAAACTCAGCTGATTAAAACAAATTTGCATGCAGCTTGAATTAATCATATTTTAGGTCATGACAAAGACTGAATTTTAAATTTTGATCTATACCAAGATATCTAAGGTCAAAGCTCTGGTAATGTTAAATCTATGTAGAAAAATTGATTTCGAAACATTCATGTGCCAAACAGAATTTTCTATTTGTTTAGTATGTACAAGTTACTAGATTCTCTTGTACATTAATTACTATTTAATATTTAATATTTTGAGTGTTTTACTACTTTCATGGAATAAACTTCTCAGTTTAACATGTAACTAGATACCCTGCTTTACTCCAGTTTCAGGTTGTGAGAGACATCCTAGTGTTGCCTTCATATCTATTTTACTAACTTTAGCAAAGTGGTTATATTGTTGGCCTTTAGAACATTTATAGTCAATCTGCAGAGCATGATTTCGATCCTCCACTGAGACTATATTAACAGGCTGAATATGTTAGGTTTTTATGCTTTTAACTTTCCAAATAAATTAAGGACACAACATCGTTAGACAGAAGGTCATTTAATAAAAACATCTTAAGGACGTACAATTTTTTTTTAAACTTTGTATGTCTTTAGGATGTTTTTATTAAAAGGATGTTTGTTAGGATGTTTTTAAAGTTTTAAAACACTTTGTACGTCTTTAGGATGTTTTTATTAAATGACCTTTTGTCTGATGATGTTGTGTCCTTAATTTATTTAGTTGAAACACACGTGATGCCAATTTGATTATTATTTTAACTTTCCTTTCATTGATTCATGTTTTTACTAGCATGTAATGTAATTATTGTGTAATTTTCATTACACACTATTTTGTGCATCCATACTCTATATGAAAGGCAACCCTCTTAGTAGTATGCTCATATCTCACCCTTGCCCCACTAAAATCTCCTTTTCATATTTTTTTTTATATGCTCATCCCACATAGAAAACTTATATTTCTTTGAGTTAGTAACAAATATAAAAACATTAAATGTATGAAATTTGCTGATTGACCTAGTACATTTAGCATTTAATTATGGAACAGAATATTTAATAATATACAGACTTAAAGTAAATATGCATTTTGTTCTTAAATTAAATGATTAAAGAGTCAATTTAACAAGTTTTATTTTCAACTTGGTGCTCAAGACCCAAAAATAAGGACTATAGATGCTTTTAAAGTTTTAGAAATAAAAGAGATCATTATTTAATCTCAGGTTTATGAATGTTATTCAGTACTGATTTCTGAAGATAAGTATCAACCACGATATTTCAGAAATGCATGACAGTTTGCCGGTTCCCAGAAGTGATTGTTCAATGTCATAGAATGAAGGTGAGGACCTTCTCACTGTAAAGCATAATTTAGGCCAGTTAGAATAAATAGGAGTACATAATATCAAATACCTAATGGTAGTGGCTAACTGGGCTAGTAATTTGCATTGATTAGAGTTTATTTGTCCTTGATATTTCTGTCTTGATAGTATAGGTTAGTATTTAACTTATAAGCAGTGGCATAGTCAGGGAGTGGATCCATGTGGATAAAGACCTCCCCAAAATGCAGCTTCACTATTTTCTATTTTTTAAATGATACTCTGTTATCTTATCTTTTATTTTTTCTATGGGATATTATTTTGGGATAAGTAGTACATATATTTTCATGAGTGACTATTCAAATCTTCAAAAATTTATTTATCGATGCTCACTCTGCTATCTTCTTCTTTTCTCATTTTCGAAAAAAAAAATGTATTATTTTTTCCTATTTTACCACATTTATACTTTTGTTTATATCTCTGGAAACTAATGTTGGCCTTTCCCCCAAGGTGCATTTAATGTAGACATATTTACAAAAATCCCAGTACATTTTGTGTATTGCCTAATATTATTTTAATAAAAAGCTACATTACAAAAAAATATTTATTGTTAGAAGCAAATTTTATTGAAATTGAGCTTTTACAGAAAATGAACTGCACATGCCCATTTTTTATTCATATACGAATGTATTAGTTTTATATTTTATTAGAAACTAGCAGATAAGTCTGGCACTGCTCATGATTTAAAATATGGGGAAATTCAAATCTAAATGTTATTGTTCTTTAAAAAATTATATTAAAATATTTAATTTCCCTAAGAAAAAGTATTAAAATCACTGTTCTTGCTATACAATATTATTTGTACAGGTAAATGTGAAGAATAAAACACCCTGGTCTCGTTTATAAACAAATTTACCAAAAAAAAAGTAGGTTTGATCAATGTAGGCCAAAATAAAGAAGCTAAAATAGCAGTAAAAAATTATCATTTTTATCCTGTCACAGCAATTGGTTAAACACTATAGAAAATATTGAATTTGAAAACTCTTTGTCAAAATAAAACAGATGAATTAAGTTGAAAATATCAATTATTCCCATAATCTTATATTTCATGTCTTGAAGTAATATAGCCCAATCAAAAATATAATACCATTCAGTATAAAAATATAAAAATTTCTTAAATATATATATATATATATATATATATGTCTCTCTCTCTCTCTCTCTGTGTGTGTGTGTGTGTGTGTGTGTGTGTGTGTCATAATCATACAAGTGGTCATAGGCAGAGACTCTTTGATAACAGAACAGTCTCATTTATTAAAATGACAATCTTAAAACATAACTTTTTACATTGTTGGAGTTCTCTGTTGGCATCCATCTAGCAAGAAATCCCAATACAATCTGCTGCAGTTTCACACAAGTTACATTTATGATTAAAGGGTGGAATCTAATGATGGCATGAGAATATGCAGCCCTTGCATTTTCTATACTTCAAAAATGTGATGAGGCTGCAATTTCAGATCAGAAAGTATACATAGTGGTTAAGATTAGTGGCCAAATATGCTGTTTTAGAGGAAAAGAGGAAGTACTTGCAGTCTCTGTTAATATTAATAGCATGGGATAGAATTTAATATGGTAATAAGCTTGTAACATGAGATAAGAATTTAGAATAAGAATTATGGAAGAAAAGGATTTGTTAATTGGGGAAGCTTAAAATTTCTGTATTACTTACAGGTCTAAGGTTTTTCACTCTGTAACATCTATATCTGACTAATGTAGCTCTAAGCCCTTTTTTCCAAAATTTTAAATAGATTTTTTGAATTAAAATTTAAAACTTTTTCAAATTATTCAAATCAGCTGTTTAATGCCAAAAATAAGGAATATCTTCTTTCCCCAGTCAGTGCCCTTTTAATAACCATTGTTGCAAAATAGTTAAAAATGACTTCACTACTATATATATTTTTAACATGTAACAATACAAAATGCAGTATTTTGGGGTGTTTGACTCCCATGCATTTGGCCTTACTTTTTGTAATTAACAGCATATTTTTGTAGTTATATATAATTAAAGTCAAAATGATTGTACTGACCTAGTTTACTATAATGCACGTAAAAAGGCATGGAGTGCCAATGAAATTGTTTATGAAGCTGATAGATTTAGATAGGCGGAAAGAAATTGAGTCAATGAATTAGTTTAATGAACAAAATTGACAGTCATGTCCATTCAACTAAATTTTAATTAGTCTGCATTGTATTTATGACAGATTAAATGTATTAATTTAAAAATAAAATTAAACTTAAATTAACCAAAGCTATGAAAAATAAAAAATAAATAAAATTCATGAAATGCTGAAGATAACACAAAGAGCCACCATAAATGGCCACGTTAAGATGGATTATAGACCACTAATTTCATGGATTATAGACCACTAATTTCACCATCATATGTGCCCAATAGGGTTTATAAACCATCAATTAGAAACTGTTACTATAAATGGCAGGTGCATTATAATGATATCTCGTAACACCCTACAATATATAAGTTGTAAAGCTAGGGTTCTTTTCAGTGCCATTTCTTGTAGCTAGGTTTATGTGCTTATTCAAGACAAAGTAAAATACTCCCATTCTTTGGCTCATTTTTCTTGAATTTTGTATATTATTTTGTAATATCTAAATATTACTTTCCCTGAAATACATGGTAATGTATAGGGAAAATATTAGAATCGTGTCAAAAATTGCAAGTCGAGTTTTCGACAGATCTACATGTTTTGGGACCTCTAGAACATGAAAAAACTATTTTTAGTGTGACGTCTATGTGTTTATCTGTCTGTGCAATGTATGTATCCATTGTAACTCAAAAACTAATTGACCAAATTTTATAACATTTTATAGGCAAGTCACTCGTGGGTGACCCTGGTGCTGATTAGATTTTGGTACTATTCAAGATAAAATAATCTGTCTTTTTTTGCAAAATGGTCCTCAAAAAATGTCTGTATCCACTTATAAATGTCTGTATCCGCTAAAAAACTAATAGACCAAATTTAACAAAAATTGGTGTTTAAGTCACTTGTTTGTTACCCTGGTGCTGATTAGATTTTGGTGCGATTAAAAATAATGAACCTGCATTTTTTTGTGAAATTGCCCGTAAAAATTGTATGTATCCACTCTAGCTGAGAAACTAATAGACCACATTTCACAAAATTTGGTAGATAAATTACTTGTGGGTTACTTTGGTTCTGGTTAGATTTTGGTATGATTCGAAAAAAGGAACCTCTGCCTTTTTTATGCTCACACTGTTCATGAAAATGTGAAATACATGACTAAAATTGCTTAAATATATTAATTAAGTACTTGTTCTTTGCGTAATGTTTGACAGCACAGCAAATAAGACTAACGCCATGACTGTAGGATAAACCGTTCTTGAGATATTTTAGTTTTTAGGAATTTTGAACAGCTGAAGCCTTTAAAGTGCATTAAGGTGTCAAATGAAACAAATATGCATTAAAACTGCAGATTGGATATAATATCAGAAAAGTATCCATGTTATTTTTTGGAATTAAACTCAATTTAATGCATCATGAAATAAAAAATAAGAATTTGAATTTGTAGGGAAAGTCATGTGCTGCTCACATCAGATTTTTTTTTTCTCTTCTAACAATTTTTAACCCTTTCAAGTCACTGTGTCATATTATAGTAGAGAACTGTTGATTTGACTTATGAATCATTTTAGGTGTAGGTTTAGAATAGATTACTGAGTCTTACATTTTTTTTCTAATTTGTTTATATTTTCTCTTATTTAATTCTTAGCTTAGAGATGACTTCAAGGTATGATTTTTTTTTACTTTTATTACCATTTTACAACTTTCTCTTACCATTTTATTCTTGTTCTCTATGTACTCAATATTGTACTTTATTAGTTCATGCCCATACAATTTTCTTCGTAAAATTATACTTAATGTAAGTATATATGTATGTATATATATATATGTATATATATGTATATATATATATATATATATATATATATATATATATATATATATATATATATATATATATATATACAGTCGAACTCACTTAATACAAGCATGGCTAAAACAAGGGCACGGTTAAAACGAACAATCTGCACGTTAAGTTTAGTTCACTATCTAACTACATTAAGAGTTTCATGCTTTTTACGAGCACAAAAGTAGAATCTCGGCTAATACGAGAAAAATATCTGTCCACTTTAATGCGAATTTTTCCTTTTTGGCAAAAACAGAAAATCCTAATTAGAGAAGAAAAATAAAAAAAAAAATAAAAAGGACTCAGTCTCATCAAATATCAGCTGTCAAACTATAGTAATTGTTGCTGCCACATTGCCGAACAATAATGTCCAGGTCCACAGAGTCATATATCCCCTCACCCCACGAAACGAACCCATTGTAAGATACAGTTCGAAGCTATTTTCCAGCCTTCAATAAGTCAAGGCAGACGTGCACTCATGAAAATAGGGAGGGGAGAGTTCTTGAAGAAATAATGGGGAATAAATTCTATTCATACCTCCCTTGAGGGAAGAGGTCGTTTCTGGTATCTCACTGGTCAAACCCACCTTCTTACAATAGGTAAGGAGGATGAATAGTTAGAGCATGTACATTTTACCTCTCCAAACTTTTAAGAAAAGTTGATAAACATTATTTTCATGCCTTTTATTACACTATTGAGAATGATGAGAATTTGTGAAACCAATGGAAAAGGGGAAGTGGGGCAGTCACACTGTAAATGTGTTTCATAGCTTTTTGAATCAGTTCTTTAGAAGCTTTGGTTTTTGCACTGTGCTATGGCTCCATTTCTTTAGTACATGAGTGCAAAAGAAGAAAAAATCTTTCAGAAAATCTATAAATTATATTTTTTATCTTTTTCAAATTTATAATGGCAAATATAAAAAGAAAAGCATTATCAGTTTGTGAAAAAGTAGGCATTGTTAATGAGTTGCAGCATGGAAAGAAAAATTCTGCAGTATGCAAAAAATATGGGCTGTCCTCATCTACAGTATCGAGATGCACAAATGAATATGCCAACCAAACAATCAAAACTTTCTGATTTTTTCAATAACTGTTAAAGTGCAATTAAGTGAAATGAGACCATATGTGCATTCATTTACACTGTAAGAAAAATAAACCTCATATAGGTAAGACTTGAAAATTCTATGTTTATTGAATGACATAAAGTTAATTTTGCACTAAGAAAATTACCCAAGTTTATTCTAGTAATTATTTTTATTATTGTGTGTATATTTCAATTTTTTTTCCCCTTCCACGGGTTTTATGAGTAACAGCTAATACGAGGAATGTTACATATTCTTACCTTCTCGTATTAACCGAGTTCGACTGTATATGTATATATATATATACAGGGTGTCCAGTGCTATCAGTGCCCAATGGTTATTTCCTCAACCGTTAGTCACAGAGATATACTTCCAATTGCAAAAATGTTAAATTATTCTTATAATAGATAAACGACTAATGGCGTCCAAATTCAAAACTATTACCCAAAGTATCTTCTCTTATAGTAGATTCTTATTCTTTCCAATATATTGAATTTTCATCAGTCTTCATTTTCATTGATTTAGCATCATTTTTATCAATTTGGTGGCATTTTTATCAATTTAGCTATATTTTCGTCAATTTGGCACTATTTAAAAAATTCGCCAGGTTGGCGATATTCCGCCAAATTTGGCGCGCCAAAATTTCGCAAAGCATGTTTATGGAGAAATAGTTTAGTCTTATGGTAGATAAACGACTAATGGCATCAAATGACAAAGCTATTACCCAAAGTGTCTTCTCTCATGAATAGAATGAGCTAAATCTACAAGAATGATGATAATAAATTTATCACATAATATTACATATGAAAAGTGAACAGATTTCACAATAGTTAATATTTTTTTTAATTTTATGTGATTTTTTGATAAATTTATTTGAAAAATTTGCAATATCTCAAGAACAGGTTATGTTAGCATTCTAAAATTTATGTCAATCGTTTTCTAATGAAAAATTATATAAGAAATTATTATTTACATAACTTTATTGAATGTTTTAATTTTTTGATGATTTTTTAAAAATTTCATTTCAAAATTTCGGAGTGCTCTGTACATTAGATTGCGTGAAAAAACAATAGGCTTCCAGTATTCACCAATTGTAATTTTAATGCCAAATTTTGTTCAGATCGCTTGATTCATTCGAGAAGATATCGTCTCCACAGACTCACTGACACACAGACATCACAGCAAAATCATCTGATTCGTGTTCAGGGATGCTTGAAACGAGCTCATCCGTCAAAAACTCGAATTCGAATTTTCGACCCCATCACAATATACTTTCCTTATACATTATGTATATAAGGAAAGTAATATAAATAATCCACAAATATGGGTGTATGAATCTGGATAATTCAGTTCACTTCCATTGCATATCCATTATGCATCCATATGGATATCCATTAGATGTCAATCTGGACATAATTTGGATGAGCAGTAGATGTAATGTGGATGATCCAGTATTGCACATCAATTTTATTGCACATCCAGTCTATTGCACATCCATTTTATGTCCAGATGGCTATCCATTGGTTATCCATAGTATCTGGAGATCCATTGGTATCTGGAGATCCATTAAACATCAATACACATTAATCACTGGATTTTGTATCTCTTTTGGATTATCTAGATTACATCTATTGGATGTAATCTAGATGAAATCTGCATATAGTGTGCTGTGTGGAATATATATGTATATACGTTTATATGTATGTGTAATGTATATATGTAGTATATATATATAAACAGAAACATAGAATTTCAGTATTACCGAACCAGGTATGGTTTGTAATACTGAAATTGAACCCTTGAAAATGTACATGGTTTTGGAAATACTTTTCACTTTTACTAATTTATCATTCTTTTTTATTTATAATTATTTTCATGTAGGTAAAAAAATTTTGGGAGCCAGGAAAGGCCTATAGCTCCATGTGAAGTTTTTTCAGTTAGTTTGAATCTTTTCATCTATTACACTATACATGCACTTACACGATGTATGTTAATGCAGGGAACAAGGGGTATAGTACCTTTAGTACCTATATTAAATATATGATTAATAATACTTTAATATTTGGGTGTTGTTACAGGCTTTTTTTTTATCAGGCTTTCACACCATGAATCCAATTTTCAATTGCTTGCATTATATATGGAACAGGAAAGGGGTATTTAATACCTACTTAGTTCCTGTTTTATTTATAAGGGAATATTTCTCCAGAGAGAGCCTAAAGGAATTTTTCTCTAGTATAACGTTGAGTCTATTTTATTTTCACATAGACTTCTTTAGACCATTTTCAATTAAAACTAAGTCACTGGTATTAAAATACAAGTAATTAAAATTCTTAATATATATATATATATATATATATATATATATATATATATATATATATAGTATATACAGAATGTATTTCTAGCTCCATGGTTATATCTGAAATATTTATTGATCACTTTCTTCAGGCTTTTGCTCAACCATGAAAAATAATGGCTTCAAAATAGTTAGTTCTGTTTTGTTTTTTCCAATGGCGGGTACTAAAGACAACTGGAGCTAAGATAAAATATAACATGAACAAAAATAAGAAAAAAGTACAACCGCAGAAGAAAGACTATATAAACCACTCATACGCTCCTTTGCTTCCCAGTATCTTTCCCACTCAGATATTGTGGGGAGAGCCCGGCAGTGGACCCGGCCCGGAGTCCTGTCCATTATATCCTAAAGGTCACAGACTTTGCAAAAAGGGTCGTCAAATATACGAATTTGATGCAGATGTTTTGCAAAGCAATCATGGCTAGTATCAAGGTGAAATTCCACTGCAGCTCTCCTCCTAGGCCAGTCTTCTATGTCTGAAATTGTGTTCCACCACAATTTATTAGAATTCCTCTTTAACAGTTCTGTTGATAGGCTATTTTTAAAGGTGTTTTGATTACCAACTTGATATTGTGAAATGGGATCTCAGCACTTGGTGAAATTTGGGGAATTGCTGCCACTTTTTTGGCCAGAAAATCAACTCTCTCATTGCCATTGATACCACATTGGCCAGGGATTCACTGAAGAAAAGTCACTTTATTACAGCTGAATAAATTTCTTGAAAGGGATTGGCATTTCTGAATAGCAGCTGATTGAGGGGCTTTAGCTGAGTCAATTGCCTGCAAGGCAGCTTTCAAGTCTGAAAGTATGACTACATTCAAGAACTTATCAAGATGACACTGTAGTTGAGAAAGGGCTAAATAAATGGCTTCAATCTCTCAATCAAAAACGGTTCTATTTCCCCCCACAGGGGCATATGAAATAAAGATATCACAAAAAACACCTGCTCCAGAATTTATGTATTTATACATTTGGGACCCATCAGTATAAACTCAAAACCATTCAGATTTTGGATAGAGTGTGTTAATATAGTCTCGCAGGTTACCGATCTCAATACTATTGCTTCAGTGTTTTTTTTTAAAGACCTCCTGGGAGAGTTCAGTGCAATTTCGAAATTCTTTATTTAGGATTGGGTTGCAAGGCAGTATTAATTGTTCGGGTCTAAACTGAAGACCAAGTTGGTCTTTTGAGTTGGTAACTTAACAAGTTAGTAATGTAATTATGAACATTTTATAAGTAGAATTTTCTCATAAACACTAACAATTATTGCAAAATAAATATAACAAATTAAATATTATATGATCTGAAGTTAATTTAACTTAAATAATAATATAGTGTTTATGTTTCATTAGAAGCCATTTAATAATTAAAAATATTGATCGAGAGATGTGTATTATCTACATGCGACTGGAAGTATTTGGAGTGCAAGAGCTGTAGATAGGCTGATTGGATGGAATTTTTTTGCATAATTTCATGCAACCTTCATTCTACAAATGATTGTGTATCAAAATATATGAATATAAAGTTGAGCAGAGACTTTCAAATATATATATTTTTTTATTATTAAATACATATATTTGTTGCTAACTTATATTATTAATATATGTGATTCAATACAGATTTTCATATATATATATATATATATATATATATATATATATCTGTATCATCTACAATTCCAGTTTTCTGCACCTATCAGTAGTTTAATATTGTTCTAATTTTAATTTATTTACTTCCTTTCAACTATTCAAACTGATTATTCTATTATAAATATTGGTAATTTTGTGCGTTTGTTTCAATATTTCATATTTTCATACTAATTTGAAACTTGTATTAAGAAAAATCATTTTTTAAAAATGTTTATCTTACTACAAAACATGTTTTTATAAATTTTTCATTTGAATAATGATGTTCTGATATAAATTCTTTTTATTGTCTGAAATGAATATAAGTAATAGGAACATATTGTTGGATTAAAAAAAATTAAAACTTAACTAATAAGCTCATCTATGTCCAAATAGTTAGCAAATTGACAACTAAATGGAGATATTGCCAAGAAGGTTGTAAGTATGAACCTTACCCTGCTAATTTGTGACAGATCAAAATGATTTCTATGTTATTAACAGTACCACAGGAAGTGAACCAGTCAAATCACCAAATATATGACAATGTTATCAGAGCAGAGTTCTTAGCAATTTAGGCAATTAATCGCCAAATATAGTTAACATAATTTTGCAATTTCAGTATTTTTTAAAGCTTTATTTTAATTCCTAAAACTTCTAAGAACTTTTTTTATTTTTAAATGGCATATGCAATTCTTGTCATTAGCTGCAATTTACTATAATAATTGATGGTCAAAGTATTTGTGCAGTTAAATCCCAGATATATATAAGCTGGCAGATTTTTATAGCACATATAAGACCTCAAACATTCTATATTCTTTATTTCCATCTTTAGAAAAATTTATTAAATGAAACACTAATCATTGCAACATTTCTTCCATAAACCTCCCGTAACTGTTCTGAAAACACCAGCGGGTGTTGTGAGTCACCATTTGGGACCTATTGCATTAAAATACTTATTTGTGTGTCCTATAAACTTTAATGTGTAAGTTTTTTTTTTTTTTCTTTTCAATTTAGGTTGGCGGAGTTTCACAAGAGAAAACAGTAGTAAAACATGATGTGGATGTTGTGTGTATGAGAACTTTATGTGAATGCTGTGATTGGTGTTAAATTACTGTATATATATATACCAAATGTTTATACAGTGAGTTGAAAGCACATGTTTTGTTTTCTTTTGTATGATACAAAATTTGTAATATATAGTTTAAAATAATGGATGCTTCCTTTTTATATTATATTTGCATTTGTTGATGTTTTCTTTTTAATATAATGTAAAAACTTACAAATATTGATTTATTTATTAGAAAAAGTTATCTATTGTTGTTATTCTGTAATAAAAATTATCAATATATTTTACAATAACATTTTTTATACAATTCTCTTAATTTTCATATCATTTCAAACATACTGTTGGCTCTGTGAAATGAAACTCTTCTAAACAAAGAGTTTAATAGATAAATGTAAGTCATGCTTTTTGTCATAGTATGAGTCTATATTGTTTGAATTGCTGTTAGAAGCATAACTGCTCTTAAAGTAAGTTGGATGAAACTCTTATATGCTTTAAAATATAGTCCAAACAGGGTCTCAAATCAAAAAGCTATATTTTTGTATAAAATTTTCAGTAAAAAATAACATTTGAAGAACAAAGACTAACTTATATGTATGTTTTTAATGCATATGCTTGCAAACTAAGTTAATTAACAAAAATGAATGGGATATATAAAGTAATGTCATTTTCAAAAATAATTCTGCATAGTATATTTATTGTTTATATTACTTTTATTTTGCAAGTTTACAGTAAATCTGTATTTAAGTATCTAAATGTTTGCTGTATGTTGTGAGCAGTATATACAAGTAGATATAGTTGTATTCCAGTTTATTTTGTTTAATTTTAGTCATTGTTATATTTCAAACTATTTAATTTAATTTAACTATCTAAAATTTTTCTTAGTGAACTGTATGTACATGTCAAATAAGTGCAGTGGCAATGCATTGAAAAAAAATATATATATTTCAAAACTTTATCACACCTTTTTTTTTTCTCCAAGAAAAAGTGCTAGTGATGATTAGAAGTGGTTTTTATGTACACTATAAAATAGTTTCAGAGCAGTAGTAGTTGAGTTATGGAATAGGAGTCCCTATTTGTTTTAACCCCCTATTTTGTTATGTTTAAAATAATTTTATGCATATCCAGCACTAAATACTAGTGTTAGCTATTATGGCACTAATGACATTATAAAACTTAAATGCAAATCATAGCATATTGTTGCATATTGATTAGTGTAATGCTTTGCTATTAGTTTTATTTAACTATTGTTTTCAAATACTTAAGTAATACT
This sequence comes from Amaurobius ferox, assembly GCA_951213105.1. Taxonomy (NCBI): domain Eukaryota; kingdom Metazoa; phylum Arthropoda; class Arachnida; order Araneae; family Amaurobiidae; genus Amaurobius; species Amaurobius ferox. Next base: position 102,120,701 of record OX578135.1, read on the forward strand.
ATTCAGTATTACTTATCTGATTTAAAAAAAAAAAATCATGAAAAGAATCACTTTTGAATTTATAGTTGACAAAATTTGTCAAGTATTAGATTTTTGAGATATTTAATATACTCTATAAATAGCCCTATTAAAAATAATTAGAACTTAAGTCATTATAAATTTTAACATTTATTTTTTTATTTTATTTTTTACTTGTGTAGTGCAATATATAATAGTAATGGAAATGCATAATGCATTAAGTTGTTCATTTATTACTTATGTGCAGCAAATTTGTTTATCCATAATTTTTATTGATTGATATAATGCCTATGAGATTTCCATTTTAAAAAATATATTTTTATTTCTGCAAAATTATAATATTTCTAGATTATTAATTTTTAAACATATGAAAAAATATATTTGCTCAAGAAAAAGGAAAGTTGTACAATTGTACATTGATATTTCTGATTTCTATAATAAAAATTCCATCAATATTGTCAATTTAGTGCTTTCCCCACTAAATTGAGTAGTTTCTTGCACTTGCCATGGGAGTTTTTTCTCACTGGTAGAAAAATTGTTGGTTTATAAAAAAATTCAGTGAATCCTATTTTTTAAATCTTCTACAGGAAGGTTTTTCATTAAAAATATTTGAGTTATAAATTATTTTTATCCCTTTAATCTAAACTATTTGTTAGAATTGGACCAAGAAAGTAATTTTTGCTTTTTAGTTTCTTAATTTGGGGTTTGTAATGTAGTATCATTACAGTTATATAAATACTAGCTGTTAAACCTTAAAAGGGTGAAGATTTAAAATTTGTAGTTTTGCATTGTGATTTAGTTTAGAACCTTGCTCTCAGTGTTTTGCATTAATTTTATTATTTTTCTAGAAGATTAAAAAAAAAAAAATCAGTTTGAGATTAATTTTATTATTAATTAATTTTATTATTTTATGAAAAGTTATACATAATCTTTTACAAAATAATCAAATTAATTTTATGTCTTGAAATATGCTAAAAATAGATTTTTATACAATTTTATAAAAACTATTTTTGTGTATTTTTTATTTAGAGAATTGACATATTATTTACTGGAATATGTATTTGATTTTTTAATACATTATAAATTTTGAAAACTTTTAGCCATAAAGCTTGTCTAATTAATCATCGTAATAAAAAAGTGAAAAAGTATGAACATTGGTTAAGACATTTTCGAGTTTATAAGTGGTCATGGCAGGCATACAGATTTTAATTTTCATTGTTCTAAAGGTAGGAGGGCTTAAAGGGATAAAATTTATATCAAAATATGCAATAGACTCAACCTTATTATCTGAAAAAAAAATTGAATAGGTCAGGAGTTTCGGAAACAGCTTTTCAATTTTTGCTGTTGTTTCTCTTAAATTCAATATGCATTTATACAGATTAAATAATTCAGATGTGTTCGCATTTTCCTTGAAGTTTGAATTATTCATTTTTACTGTATTATATACATGAGTACACAGCCCTGCATTTTGTATAGATATTTTGTAGCAATGCATCGATTTATGTGATTAATTATACTATAGCTATATACTGTATAGAACTGTACAAATTTTTTCCGGTGATTGCTTTAGCTGTGAGTTCTCAAAAGAGCTTTCTTTTAATATTAAGTTGGGAAATTGATTTAAACAGTGTAATTCTGATATTTTGTATCAATGCATTGATTTATGTGATTGATAATACACTATCTATATATTGTATAGAGCTATATACTAAATTTTCCTGGTGATTGCTTTAGCTGTGAGTCCTCAAAAGAGCTTTCTTTTAATGTTAAGTTGGAAAATTGTTAAAGGTGTAATTTTGATATTTTGTATCAATGCATTGATTTATGTGATTAATAATACTATATCTATATATTGTATAGAACTATATACTAAACTTTCCCGGTGATTGCTTTAGCTGTGAGTCCCCAAAAGAGCTTTCTTTTAATATTAAGTTGAAAAATTGTATAAACGGCGTAATCGGGATTCATTGGGGAATGTACAGTAATGAACATGGATTTAAAGTGGGCCAGGAAAATAGGTGATCAAGCAGCACATGCAACCTCAAATTTTTTATTAATTGTCCTAACAGAACAGACCCTCTGTGCTTATTGTATGAAATTTGACCGGCCTTCTGTGCTCAAATTTCATACATTAAGCACAGAATGAATGTATCTGTATTTAAATCCATTTTGCTGTTTTATATAAGCAGCTTGACTTCAAACTTTTTTTTTTTTTGTCTTTAGATTTAAATATAATAATAAATTTATGTACAGCTCAAACTGCTGCTAATAAATAAAACAAAAACAAAATACATTTGTTAAAAGACAATAGATAAAACAAAATAAATTTGTTAAAAGAAACATACATCACAAAATTTATAATTGGCACTATTAATTTTGTGTTGGTTATTGCTCTTAATGAAGTTATTTTGTTTTAATAAGAATTTTATATTTTATTTTTTATTCCTTACCTCCCACATAACAGGAAAATTCTAAACTACTGAGTGAATCAACTAAGTCTGCCATACTATTCCATTTTCCAACACTATTTTAGAATAAATTGCAAAATTGAGGATTATTCTCATGAAATTAAAGTTTTTAAATTATGTATATTATCATAATTTTAAAATATATAAAAATTTTAATTTTATGTAGTGTTTGCAAGTATGCACCTATTTTTAAAAAGTTATGTTTTATTTAAAAAAAAATAGAAAACTTGTTGAACTTGTAGTAAATTGTATACATGTATCTTTTATGTGTGTAAGTAGATTCTGTTATGGACTTATATGGAAGAAATATCTAGTGGTGAAAATAAGTATTCTCTTGCTAGCAATGCAGAAATCCATGCACCTAAGTTGTTGAATGTTTTATTCTAGATTTGCAAAGTATTCAGTTATCTCAATTTCTTTAGTAGTTTGAACACAATGAAAGAATTTCCTACTTTACCTAAATACAAGTATCGCAAAGCACAATTACAAATTTCTTAATTTTTCTACACTTCTTTTACTTTGACCATCGACTAAAATGTGTGCCATATGCTGCAAAACCGTGACCTAAAATAACACTACACTGTCGTAACTTTTTTAATTATTTCTTATTAACATTAAATTAATTAATAGAATTCATACATAATATTTAGCTTTTGCCAACTTCAATTTTTCTTTAAAATTTTTTGTTGGAATTAAAAACTGATTTAAGTTTGTACAAACCATAGAATTAAAAAAAAATTTCAAAGATGTTCTGAAGTCCTTATTTACCACTGTGTTTTCTTTTTAGCTATATTATGTATTATTAATGAGTGTGAGTGTGTGGGCTCTATTTTAGTCTTTTCTCTGTGCAATACTCTTGTTTGTGAATAAATTATTTGTTTTTCACTGTGCGTATGTGTATTTTAGTCATTTCAGTTAAATACAGAAACTTTGATATCAAGAGTTCAGCAGTATTTTCAAAGGACAATATAAAATGTTTTCAAAACCTATCTGAGATGATTCTGACTCAGAAAGTTTTCTACTAGAAACATTCTATTATGCTAGTTGATTGTGAAATCTGGATTCTGAATGAGGAAGTACATATTAATTTTGTTTGTGTCTAATAATTTTTTTTTTTTTTTTTTTTTTTTTTTCGTTATCGTAAAATTAATAGTAGCTTTCTAGTTGTATGGAACCATGATCTTTCCAGTGTATTAAGATAAACCACAGTAAAACTGATCACATTTTAATTAATTAATTAATTTATTTATTTTTTTTATTTTTTTTTTTTTTTTGCATGACACATGTATTTACGCACAATGATCTAACACTGCTGACGGCCTCAGCTTCATAAGCAAGTATACCAAGCTGAGTTCAATATCATTACTTGGCAAACTTATTTTTAAATTTCTTATCTGATATTTCGGATTTTATGTCATATTGCATAATTGGACAAGAAATTTATATGGCCTTTATATGGTTACAAATGATGTGTGCACTTCAATTTTGATGGAATTAATAAGCATTTTTATTAATTTTTTCTTACTTATTTTGTAGTCATATAAATTTTCAGAAAAACCATTCCATTTCCAGAACAGGAAATTAAAATTCTTGGTGGACTCCTTATACCCTATAGAATTTGATGCTGAATTCATATGTCGCTCAGATGACTAGTCTACTGACTGCAAACGACAATATCCATCCCATTAATCCCTTCAGCCATGGTAGATCTATGTAAGAATCCACCTACATCCCAGTCAATACACATATAGATCCATGCTCAATATTTTCTGTGTTCTTTTTCTTTTACATGGATGATACAGTAATACTCTGATTTTGATCTGGGATGGTTTTACCTTGATTATAGAAATATGTGACATCTAGCAGTGGAAAAATTGTTGCATAGTTGTTTATTTAGTTGTTTACCTTGCATGCATATATTATTCTATCTAAACAGTGTTTATTCATAAATAACATATCAGAATATTAATTTTTGAGAGAGTTACAGCAATTTTCCAAAATTTAAGATGGTGGATTTCGAACTGGAAATGGGAAAAGAACAAAAGGTGGACATCCTAAGTGAATCCCTCTCCCTTCTATTCTCCTTCAAAACTTGATGCTGCATGCAAATCAGTCATCATCTGATCTCTAATCTATAGCAAATTCTGAGAAATAGATGTTTAAAGGGGAAAATGTTTCTTAAAAACATTAGTATGGCACAATTTTTCCCACTAATTAAACTTGACTAACTCAAAAATGTTATATATTGGTAAGAAAATTAATTGCTCTATACTTGCGGCAAATGTAAAACTTCTGCTACATTACATAGTTACAGTACATGGGCATATAAACACAAAACTGAGTGATTAGTATGCAGCATATTTAAGTTAGTCTTATGAGTATAGGGTGAAATATTCTTCCAACTCACCATTGAAATCCACGTGACAGTAGCGTAGCCAAGAGGGAAATTTGGGGATCATAACCCTCCAGGAACCCATTGCATTGAAATTATATAGAGAAATGGAAAACAAAATATTTGGTTACCAACCTCCCCCGTTCCCATTCCCAGATTTTTTTTTTCTTGCAATGCTAGAGCATAGTGGTAGAGCTTCAATCTTGGGTCCTCCAACATGATTATGGTCTGGGTCCTCCACCAACCATAATTTTTTAAATATTTTATAATTTTACCTTGGAGTCCCTTGACAGCTGTATGTCTTCTGCATTATGGGGCATTGCAGCATGATAGTTCATTGTGTTTAAAATGCACCGAATTAGAAAAAGAAAGATACAGCATGTTATTAAAATATAAATTTAATATAATTAACAAAGTGTTGGATCCTGTGACTATGAACATCAATATTGCTATAACCCCACACACACACACACCGCACACAGTTACACTGCTTAGTTATATTTTTCTTTTTACTTAATAAAGGGAAATGTCTCCCTGTGTGTGTGCAGTCTGTAGTGGGAAATCTAAGCCTCATACGACCATGAAAGTTAATACAAAGGTACTTCAGAATCCAAATAAATGCACCACGTTTTTGATTTTTTTTTTTTTTTTTTTTCTCTTCTAGTTTTGAAATTGTTTTTTAGTTATTTTATGTTTTAGCCCGATTTGCAACGATTTTGGGCGATTTTCACACAAATGCGTTCCTTAGCGACCTAAAATATTATCATAGAGTTCCTATCTTGACACCATCGAGAAGATCAAAAAATGTTCTTTTAAACAAACTTCAAACTGAGTCTATACGATGAATAGATAAATTTTAATGAATTTTTAAAAACTATATTTTTTTCGTGCGTTTTACACTTCTCCGACGCGCAGCGTTCATTTTGTTTCAACAGCTGCTCAGAATATCACAGACCACTCCAAAAAAAAAAATAATTTCATAAACCCATCCGTTGATTAATTTTTTTTTTTTATCCGAGGCATGTCTTTTATTTTATTTTTTAACGGATCTGGCAGTCTTCGGACCCAACTCGAGGCGGAAACGTACGAAAAAATGGACCAAACCCATTTTGTTTAGGTGATTGGATATTTTGGAATTGGATGAAAGTGTCTGCATGTTTCCAGTCGTTTGAGCGGTGTATTCTTCGATCCAAACCATCCGACCTATCCGAAGGTGTAAGGTATCTGTTTGGGCGGCCGGGAAGTACCACCTAATTTAGATCATATCCCAGTGCAATTTAGATCATATCCGGCATCCACAAGAGCCGTACCCTTCTTCTACCACCAACCTCTCGAAAAGACTACGGACCCACATATTTAACGTCCCTGTATTCCGCTTGAACACTGGGATAATTTGGGTAGAGCCGGAAATCGAACCTGGGTCGTCCAAGTGCAATCTACGGCACTACCACTGGGCTATCCTACCCTTGTGAGCGGTGTGTTGAAGATACGGTCAATTGTGATGCTCATATTCTTTGCTTTTATGAAGAGCGTGTGCGATTTGAAACGTGCAATTTTCTGATCGAAGCCATTTTAAATTGTGTTCAAATGTATTATTTAAGCAGCGGGCACTTGTTTAATTATTTATCCGTAGCGGACGTTTATAGATTTCGCGCTATTTAAAAAATATGGTGCGATTAGGTGCTTATTTAGGAGAGCAAGCATGTGCTCACGTGTGTTTTGTAATTTAAGCATGCACTTGCGCAGCAGGCAACTAAGCCTTTCAAAAAATTTAATGAATTTAATTAATCTCCCAACTATAAATCCCGAGCAACGCCGGGTACAGTTGTAATATAAAAGAAGAAGTCTATTTGTGTGTGCAGTCTGTAGCGCAAAATCTAAGCGTCATTCAATCATGAAATTTGGTACACTCGGTGTACACAGTGCACCTTAGCGTTTTTTTTTCTTTTAAATTTCGAATTAGTTTTTTAGTTACTTTATGTTTTATGGCCGATATTTACACAAATCGATCCCTTAACGACTTGAAATATTATCATAGAGTTTTTATCTTGACACTATCGGAAAGATTGAAAAATTCTCTTTCAAAAAAACTTTGAAATGAGGCCATAGGATGAATAGACAAATTTTAATAAATTTTTTAAAAATATATACTTTTCGGAAGTTTTGAACCTCTCCGATTTTTATAAAGCGATATACAAAATTTGATATACCATCCAACGTCCATATTTTAGCAACATCTCCTAAATATATCACAGACTACTCCAGAAAAAAATAATTCAGAAAACCCATCCGTTGATTAAATTTTTTAATGAACCGAGCACATCTCCGGGCCCTGTTGCTGAAACTGTTCTATCAATTGAAGTCGTTTCCAACGTGCCAGGGCTAGACGAACATCAATTTACATTGATGTCCGCCTAAGCCAGAGAATCGTGCTCCTGTTTTTTTTTTTTTTTTGTTTTCCCGGATGTTTTATCACTGAAGCCAATGTCCACAGATCTATGCCTATCGCGTTTTCATGGTCGGTGTTTTGAATATACGGTCAATTGTGATTCTCATATTTTTTGCTTTTACGGAGCAATTTTTGGAACGAAGCCATTTAAAATCGCTTTCAAATGTATTATTTAAGCGGCAGGAACTTATTTAATTATTTATACGTAGTGGACGCTTATTTAGAACCCACGCAACGTTAGGTAATTCGCTCTAGTTTTATATATGTCGCCCTTGTTCAAGCCCTTGCATGTATTCAGGGAACCAAATGCAGCACGTATGTTTTCGAAGGTCGCCGATCCCTGGTTGATAGTCATAGAGCTACTGTACTTTAAAAGAAACTTCGATTAAACTAGCGAATACGTCGATTAAAATAACGAATACGATAAAAGTTAACTGGGGGACGGCTCAACTCGACTTTCCCATACTAGAATTTGTTTTTAAGCAGCTTATGGTTTTCATTCTGCAAATTTTACAAGAATTTTTTTAAAACTTACTATTGTTATTGCAAATGGTTATAATTATAGCATGTTACCCTTCATTTTAAAAAGGCTTAAATATTTCGATTGATACCAAGTTTGGTAATGTTCTCCTCCACAGGGTAACTCCCCCCAAATAGGTGCTCTTAGTCCCCTGGACGAGTCGGACGGTCTGGGTCTTCTACAGGGTAACTCCCCTCTTTCGGGGGGGGGGGGGGAGGGGGCTAATAGCGTCAGAAGCACAAAAATTGTATCGCTGCTATTTTGCACCACATTTATCGAAACTATAAAGTTTTGTGAGCCATAAATCACCCATTTTATGCACGATTATGTCAAATTTTGTCCTATGCTGCCATGTTAAGAAAAAAATCTGATGTGGGCAACACATGACTTTCCTTATATAATGCAATGAATTTACTATTTTTACAGTTAAAAAAAAGGTTATTGTTATCGTAGATACTTATATTCTTTCCAAGATATTGAATTTTCTTCAATTAGTAGTCATTTTCATTGATTTAGCGTCGTTTTTATCCATTTGGCGAGATTTTCGTTAATTTGGCAACATTTGAAAAAGTCGCCAAGTTGGCGACATTTCGCCAAATTTGTCGCCAAAATCTCGCCAAGCGTTATGGACGAAGAAATAAGTTATTCTTACAGCAGATAAATGACTATAGGCGTTCAAATACAAAAGTATTACTCAAACTATCTTTCTTCATGAATGGAACGAGCTAGATCCACGAGAATGATGTCGCCAAATTTATCGCATCCTATTACATATGAAAAGTGAACATGTTTCTCAATAGGAAATATTTTCTTTTTATTTTATATGACTTTTTGATAATTTTTTTGAAAAATGTGCAATATCTCGAGACCGGTTCATGTTAGCGTTCTAAAATTCATGTCAATCGTTTTCTAATAAAAAATTACATAAGAAATGTCTATTTGCGTAACGTTATTAGCGGTTTTGATTGTTTGATGATTTTTTCAAAATTTCACTCGAAAATTTAGGGGGGTTCTGAGCATTCGATTGCATATAAAAACAATAAGCTTCCAGTGTTTACGGATTGTGATTTTTCTACCAAATTTGGTTCCAATCGGTCCATTCGTTCGTCAGTTATCGTCTCCACAGACTCACTGACACACACAGACATCACTTCAAAAATGTTCGATTCGTGATCAGGGATGCTTGAAACGTGCTCTCCCGTCGAAAACTCGAATTCGAATTTTCGACCCCGTCACAATACTTTCCTTATACATTATGTATATAAGGAAAGTAATACAAAATGTCGAAGTTTTCGCTCGAATTTCAAACAATTATATCTAGTTCTAGATTTTTAGTTAACTAAGCCGGTCATAAAGTTTCATGAAAATCTATTAATATTTGTGGCAGCTGTCGTGTACACAGGAAATCGACCACAGACAGATGGGCATCACTTTAAAATAGTCAGAACGTCTTCAAGAGGTTCTAAAACGTATATTAACATCAGAATCTCAAAATCACCCGGGAGATTTATTAAAGAAGGCTTTATTCAGCGAACTAAAATTATAAGATTTTTATGGAGGTCTTAAGACGGGTTTTTTGGCGAATATCGAATTTCCAGAAATTGGGAATTCACATGGATCCCTCTCTCACCGGAGTTGATTATTTCCTTTGGGGGTGTACGTTAACAAACCGAGATCATTGAGCAGCTGAAGGACAACATGCGAGCTAAAATACGGAAGTTATCGCCAGATACTTTAACAAAAGTTCGCTGAATAACGCTGTAACCACAGAATTATTCTGCGGCTGTAACCTTCCATAATAAGACTATAGGTATACTCCAGATCTGGAAAGAAAATAAAAAATTCTGATATGGGCAGCACATGACTTTCCCTACAGACTCAAATGCATTAATTATTTTTACTTTCCTTATATACAATAATGTATAAGGAAAGTATTGTGACGGGGTCGAAAATTCGAATTCAGTTTTCGACGGGAGAGCACGTTTCAAGCATCCCTGATCATGAATCGAAAATTTTTGAAGTGATGTCTGTGTGTGTGTGTCAGTAAGTCTATGGAGACGATAACTGACGAACGAATGGACCGATTCGAACGAAATTTGGTGCAAAAATGACAATCCATAAACACTGGAAGCCTATTGTTTTTATACGTAATCGAACGTTCAGACCCCCCTAAATTTTCGAGTGAAATTTTGAAAAAAATCGTCAAAAAATCAAAACCTCTAATAAAGTTACGCAAATAGACATTTATTACGTAATTTTTCATTAGAAAACGATTGACATAAGTTTTAGAACGTTAACATGAACCGTTCTCGAGATATTGCACATTTTTCAAAAAAATCAAAAAGTCATAAAATAAAAATAAAATTTCCTATTGAGAAACATGTTCACTTTTCACATATAATACCGTGCGATAAATTTGGTGACATCATTCTCGTGGATCTAGCTCGTTCCATTTATGAAAAAAGATACTTTGAGTAATACTTTTGTATTTGAACGCCAATAGTCATTTATCTGCTGTAAGAATAACTTATTTCTCCGTCTATAACGCTTGGCGAGATTTCGGCGACGAATTTGACGGAATGTCGCCAAATTGGCGGCATTTTGAATTGTTGCAAAATTAACAAAAATTTCGCCAAATGGATAAAAATGACGCTAAATCAATGAAAATGACGACTCATTGACTAAAATTCAATATCTTGGAAAGAATATAAATATCTACTATAAAAATAATCTATTTTTTTACTGTAAAAGTAGTAAATTAATTGCATTATATAAGGAAAGTCATGTGCTGCCCACATCAGATTTTTTATTTCATTATGCATTAAATTGAGTTTCATTTCAGAAAATAATATGGATAATTTTTCTGAAATTCTATCCAGTTCGCAATTGTTGACAATGCATCTTCGTTTCATTTAATACGAGTAACTTAATGCACTTTTTCAACCTCTCAAGATTCCCAAACAACTAAAATATTTTGAGATCGGTTCATTCTAGAGTTGTCGGTCTTATTCGCTTTTCTGTCAAATATTACATGAAGAAGAAGTATTTAATTAATATATTTCAGCAATTTTAATCATTTATTTCGGATTTTCACGATCTTTGTGGGCCATTTCACAAAAAAAATCTGATGTGGGCAACACATGACTTTCCTTATATAATGCAATGAATGTACTACTTTTACATTAAAAAAAATAGGTTTTTCTTATAGTAGATACTTATATTCTTTCCAAGATATTGAATTTTCGACGATTAGTCGTCATTTTCATTGATTTAGCGTCATTTTTATCCATTTGGTGAGATTTTCGTTAATTTGGCAACGTTTAAAAAAAAGTCGCCAAGTTGGCGACATGTCGCCAAATTCGTCGTCAAAACCTCGCCAAGCGTTATGGATTGAGAAATAAGTTATTCTTATATCAGATAATTGACTATTGGAGTTCAAATACAAAATTATTACTCAAAGTATCTTTCTTCATGAATGGAACGAGCTAGATCCACGAGAATGATGTCATCCAATTTATCGCATGGTATTACATATAAAAAGTGAACATGTTTCTCAATAGGAAATATTTTTTTTTATTTTATATGACTTTTTGATAATTTTTTTTTTAAATGTGCAATATCTCGAGAACGGTTCATGTTATCGTTCCAAAATTTATGTCAATCGTTTTCTAATGAAAAATTACATAAGAAATGTCTATTTGCGTAACTTTATTAGCGGTTTTGATTTTTTAATGATTTTTTTCAAAATTTCACTCGAAAATTTAGTGATGTTCTGAATATTCGATTGCGTATAAAACAATAGGCTTCCAGTGTTTACAGATTGTGATTTTTGTACCAAATTTCGTTCGAATCGGTCCATTCCTTCGTCAGTTATCGTCTCCACAGACTCACTGACACACACTCACACACACCACACATACTTTTTCTCTCACACACACACACATCACTTCAAAAATGTTTGATTCGTGATCAGGGATGCTTGAAACGTGCTCTCCCGTCGAAAACTCGAATTCGAATTTTCGACCCCGTCACAATACTTTCCTTATACATTATGTATATTGTATATTGGTAATATTGGAAAGTAATTGTATAGTATATTGGAAATTAAAAAGGCGGATTCTTCGTTTTCGAATCGTACCAAATTCTAATCAGCACCAGAGTATCCAACAAGTAACTTATCTACCAAATTTTGTGAAATTTGGTCAATTAGTATTTTAGCTAGAGCGGATAAAGGAAATTTTTACGGGCCATTTCGCAAGAAAAGGCGGGTTCTGTTTTTACGAATCGTACCAAAAACTAATCAGCACCAGGGTTACATTCAAGTGACTTACCTACCAAATTTTATGAAATTCGGTCCATTTGTTTTTGAGTTAGAGTGGATACATACATTGCACAGACAGACAAATACACAGACAGACAGACACACACACAGACGCCACGCTAAAAATAGTTTTTTCGTATTTTAGAGGTCTCGAAACGTGTAGATCCGTCGAAAACTCGAGTTGCGATTTTCGACATGATTCCAATACTTTCCCTATACATTACCATGTATTGCAGGGAAAGTAAAAACTATGTATGCTCAAATATATCCATTAAATGCCTGTTTTATACGTAATTTTTAACGAAGAAAAGAATAAGACCAACCCCATTACAATAGGACTAGCCGTGAGATATTTTAGTTTTTTCATATTTTCTCTACACCACCTTTGAAAATAAGTCCAGTTACCAAATGAAAACGAAAATTGAATTGAAAGTGAATTAAATTTAATTAAAATAAAGAGAACATGGATATAAGTCTGCAGGCAAAGTCATATGCTGTCCACATCAGATTTTTTTTATTGCATCTTCGTTTCGTTTGGCAACTAATTCACTTTAAATTCTTCAGATCCGTAAAATTCCCAAAACTACAATATCTCGACAACGGTTTATCCTACAGTCATATAGGGCCAGATTTATTCGCTTAGTTGTCAAATTTTACATGTAGAGCAAGTACTTAATCAATGTATAATTAATTTTCGATGTGGGGTTACGTGTCTGAGACACAGGCACCCCGTAAACATGCGTCTTGGCTTGGCTTAATCAATATAATGTATTTCACCAATTTTAGTCATTTATTTCAGAGTTTCACTATCTTGCACATGTATTATTTTACTTTAGATCGAATATAGATTTGCGGGTAATTTTGCAAGAAAAGACAGATTCTTTTTTTTTTCGAATCGTATCAAAATTTAACCAGCATCCAAGCGACTTATCTACTAAATTTTGTGTAATTTGATCAATTAGTTTGTCAGTTGGAGTGGAAACATACAATTTCTGCGGGCCATTTCGCAAAAATTGGCGGGTTCTTTTTTTCCGAATCGTACCAAAAACCAATTAACACCAGGGTCGCACTCAAGTGATTTATCCACCAGATTTTATGAAATTTAATCGATTAGTTGAGTTAGAATGAATATATACAATTTTTGCAGAACATTCGTAAAAATATGCGGGTTCTTTTTCTTCGAATTGTATCAAAATCTAATCAGCACCAAGGTGGCCCACAAGTGACTCGTCTACCAAATTTTCTAAAATTTGTCCAATTAATTTTTTGATTAGAGTGGATAGAGGCAATTTTTGCTAGAATTTCGCAAACAAAGGCGGATTGTTTTATCCAGAATCATATCAAAAAGAAATCAGCACTAGGGTCATGTACAAGTGACTTACTTACCAATGAAAATTTTATGAAATTCGGTCCATTAGATTTCGAGTTAGAGTGAATACATACATTGCGCAGACAGACATACACACAGACGTCAAGCTAAAAATAGTTTTTTAGTATTCTAGACGTCCCGAAACGTGTAGATCCGTCGAAAACTCGAGTTGCGATTTTCGGCATGATTCCAATACTTTCCTTACACATTTCCATGTATTGCAGGGAAAGTAAAAATCTGATGTGGGCAGCACATGACTTTCCCTGCAGACTTATATTCACGTTGTCTTTATTATAATTAAATTTAATTCACTTTTAATTTAATTTTCGTTCTCATTTGGTAACTGGGCTTATTTTCAAAGGTGGCGCAGAGAAAATACGAAAAAACTAAAATATCTCGAGAACGGCTAGTCCTAGTGTAGTGGAGTTGGTCTCATTCTTTTCTTCGTTAAAAATTACGTATGAAAAAAATATTTAATGGATATATTTGAGCATACGTAGTTTTTATTTTCGATTTTGGCGGGCCATTTTGAAGGAAAAGACAGGTTTTTTTCCAGAATCGTACCAAAATCTAATCAGCACCAGAGTAATCCACAAGTGACTCGTCTACCGAATTTTGTGAAATTCGGTCCATTAGTTTTTCAGCTAGAGTGGATAGAGACAAATTTTGCATTCATTTTCGCAAGAAAAGGCGGATTATTTTACCTCAAATAGTACTAAAAACTAATCAGCACCAAGGTCACACCCAAGTGACTTATCTACGAAATTTTAAGAAATTCGATCCATTAGTTTTCGAGTTATAATGGATACATACATTGCACAGACAGACAGACACACACACAGACGTCACTCTAAAAATCGTTTTTTCGTATGCTAGAGGTCTCGAAACATGTAGATCCGTTGAAAACTCGAGTTGCGATTTTCGTCATGATTCCAATACTTTCCCTATACATTACCATGTATTGCAGGGAAAGTAAAAATCTAATGTGGGCAGCACATGACTTTCCCTGCAGACTCAAACTCATATTTCCTTTATTTCTTTAATAATTCATTAGATTGAGCTTAATTGCACCAAATAACACTAAATTTGCATTTTTAATTCAATTTTTGTTTTTATTTGGTAATTGGACATTTTTTCTATAGCGGCGTAACAAAAATGCAAGAAATCTCAAATATTTTGAGAACGATTAGTTCCAAAGTATAATGGAGTGTGTTATATTCTTTTCCTCGTCAAAAATTGCGTATAAAACAAGGATTTAATTGATATATTTGAGCATAGGTAGTCTTTATTTTTTTAGATTTTTGCGATTTTTACGGGCCATTTCGTCAAGGAAAGCAGGGTATAAGCTTTTCCGAATCATACCAAAATCTAATCAGCACCAGTATATCCTACAAGTAACTTATCTACCAAATTTTGTGAAATTTGGTCAATTAGTGTTTTAGCGAGAGTGAATACATGAAATTTTTGCAGACCATTTCGCAAAAAAAGGCGGGTTCTGTTTTTACGAATCCTACCAAAAAGTAATCAGCACCAGGGTCTCACCCAAGTGACTTACCTACCAAATTTCATGAAATTCGGTCCATTAGTTTTTTAGTTAGAATGGATACATACATTGCAGAGACAGACAAACAGACAGACAGACACACACACACAGACGTCACGATAAAAATAGTATTTTCGTATTCTAGAGGTCTCGAAACGCGTAAATCCGTCGAAAACTCGAGTTGCGATTTTGAACATGATTCCAATACTTTCCCTATACATTACCATGTATTGCAGGGAAAGTAAAAAATCTGATGTGAGCAGCACATGACTTTCCCTGCAGACTTTTATTAACGTTCTCTTTATTTTAATTAAATTTATTTCACTTTTAATTCAATTTTCGTTCTCATTCGGTAACCTGGCTTATTTTCAAAGGTGGCGTAGGGAAAGTACGAAAAACTGAAATATCTCGAGAACGGCTAGTCCTAGTGTAATGGGGTTGGTCTTATTCGTTTCGTCTTTAAAAATTACGTATTAAATCAGCATTTAATGGATATATTTGAGTATACCCAGTTCTTTAGTTTAGATTTGGACGATTTTTGCGGGCCATTTTGCAAAAAAAGGCAGGTCATTTTTTTCCGAATCATACCAAAATCTAATCAGCACCAGGGTAACCCACAAATGACTCATCTGCCGAATTTTGTGAAATTCGGTCCATTAGTTTTTCAGTTAGAGTGGATACAAGCTTTTGTGGGCCATTTCGCAAAAAAGGCGGGTTCTTTTATCCCGAATCGTACCCAAAACTAATCAGCACCAGACTCGCTCACAAGTAACTTACCTACCAAATTTTGTGAAATTCGGTCGATTAGTTTTTTAGTTAGAGTGGATACAAAATCTGCACAGACAGATAGACACACGGACAGACATACACACAGACACACACACAGACGTCACGCTAAAAATAGTTTTTTCGTATTCTAGAGGTCTCGAAACGTATAGATCCGTCGAAAACTCGAGTTGCGATTTTCGGCATGATTCCAATACTTTCCCTATACATTACCATGTATTGCAGGGAAAGTAAAACTATTTTAGCGTGATGTCTGTCTGTGTGTCTGTGCAATCAATGTATGTATCCTCTCTAACTCGAAAACTATGGACCGAATTTCATAAAATTTGGTATATAAGTCTCTTGGGTGTGACATTGGTGCTGATTAGTTGTTAGTACGATTCGGGGTAAAAGAACCCGCCTTTTTTTGCGAAATGGCCAGCAGAAATTGCCTTTATCCACTCTAGCTGAAAAAGTAATGGACCGAATTTCACGAAATTCGGTTGATAAGTCGATTATGGATTACCCTGGTGCTGAATAGATTTTGGTACGATTCGGAAAAAATAACCTTCCTTTATTTGTAAAATGGCCAGCTAAAATCGTCAAAATCAAAAATAAAAATCTACGTATGCTCAAATATATCCATTAAGTACTTGTTTATATGTAATTTATAACGAAGGAAAGAATAAGACCAACTCCATTACACTAGGACAAGCCGTTCTCGAGATATTTTAATTTTTTCGTATTTTTTCTACGCCACCTTTGAAAATAAGTCCAGTTACCAAATGAGAACGAAAATTGAATTAAAAGTGAATGAAATTTATTTAAAATAAAGAGAACGTGGATATAAATCTGCAGGGAAAGTGATGTGCTGCCCACATCAGATTTTTACTTTCCCTGCAATACATGGTAATATGTAGGGAAAGTATTGGAATCATAACGAAAATTGCAACTCGAGTTTTTGACGGATCTACACGTTTTAGGACCTTGAGAATGCAAAAAATCTATTTTTAGCGTGACGTTCGTGTGTGTGTCTGTCTGTGCAATGTATATCTCCACTTTAACACAAAAACTAATAGACCAAATTTTATAAAATTTGGTAGGTAAGTCACTTGTGGGTGACCTTGATGCTGATTTGTTTTGGATACGATTCATGATAAAAGAACCCGCCTTTTTTTTGCGAAATGGCCTCAAAAATTGCCTGTATTCACTCTAGCTGAAAAACTTATAGATCAAATGTTACACAAAATTTGGTAGATAAGTCACTTGTAAGATATTCTGGAGTTGATTAGCTTGTGGTACCATTCGGAAAAAGATAACCTCCCTTTTTTTGCATAATGGGCCGCAAAAATTGCCAAAATCTAAAATAAAAAACTATGTATGTTCAGAAATATCAATTAAATACTTCTTTTATACGTAAATGTTAACGATAAAAAGAATAAGACCAATCCCATTACACTGGGACTAGCCGTTCTCGAAATATTCTAGATTTTCGAGTTACCAAATGAAAACGAAAATTGTATTAAAGGTGCTAATTCAATCTAATTTTAAATAATTGTGTGTGTTATTTTGTGAAATTAAACTCAATTTAATGAATTATTGAAGAAATAAAGAGAATATGAGTCTGCAGGGAAAGTCATCTGCTGCCCACATCAGATTTTTAATTAAGTTGACCTGTTGTTAGCAGAAAGTATGCAAGAACAATTTTCTTGCAAATTTGATTTATTCCGAAATATATATCCCAAAAACTGAAAACCCCCTTACAGGGATCAGCAAATTTCAAACACTTGCAATTAGATGAAAAATCCTTTAAAAATGGCAAACTTTCTTTAAATCCGATTGAAATTTTCCATAGAATCTAAATAGTAGATTATGATCAATAGGTTTGCCTTTGAGGATTTTGGAACTAGTGCTAAAATAATTATGAGGACAAATTTTAAATATTGTTAGGATCGTGTAATATTCCTTTTCTTTTGGAGTCATCTTTTCCTGTGGCCTGAGACTAAGGTTTCCATACGCCTATGGTCGAAGAAGGGTTGCCCAATTTGGTGCTGTATCGCCAATTTGGCGACTTTCTGAAGGTTCGAGAAAAACTGCGAAATAACGATTATTCTACGTGATATGAAAGGTTTCCAGAAGTTTCTATCGAGAGTCTATAAAAGGAATCATCTCTGAGTCGAAGAGCAGTTGAAGTGATGCTACATTGAACTGATTGTTGCCAATGTTTTGAGAATAGTAGCAGCTGTTTTGCGAAATGAATTTCGTCAATGCTTTGAGAATGGCATTGGTTATTTTGTGAAATAAGTGGAGCATAGCTATTGTTTTACTGTATATTGTTCCTGTTTACGCTGTGTGTGAATAAACGTTTTAGTTATCCAGAAATGTGGACTCATTGTCATTGTTGTACCCTGCGTACACACACACGATTCCAGACGATACGTCGTAACATAACAATATGGATCTTTGTAGAAGATCTATCGAATAATATTTTTCGCTTTGTTTCGCGATGTAAATTGTGATATTTTTCGTGTGTTTCGTTTTTTTTTACGGCTGTACGTTTACTGCTTTCATATGAAGATTTGTATTCATTGAAATTTACCGTATAATTTAAAAATTAATTTAAATTGGTTTTTTTTTTCCACGTACTGTACAGTGTAATTCAATCGGTGAGGCGCTTTAGGCAAAAAAAAAAAAGAAAAAAAAATCACATTTGTTCTCCATTATCTTATTTTGAATTATTTTTTCTCATTTTTTACCCCACTTTATAAAGTGTACTAATTAATCTGAAATCTGATAATCTGGTCCGGCGCAGCTGAAGTCCCGAAGGTGCCGGATTATCCAAAGTTTATTGTATATTTCATTTTATTTGTAACCTAGATAAAATGTATAACATGGAACTTTATTTGCAAATTTTGGTCCCTGGTTTTTTGTCTCCAGATTATTTTATCCCGCTTCGGCACTGCCCACATTTATTTTTTGATAATTACAATATGTTTGGATTTTCTGTTAGAAACAAATGTAAGTCTATACAAATTCATTACCATAGCTCTAAACGAAATAAAATGAACATATTGTTTTGTTTTTATTCCATCCTTCATGTTTTCTGTTTCTCCCTTGTTAACCCAGTTTTTTCTAGAATAGAAACATATTTTCTTCATTCACCGTTTTTGTTTTTTAGCGGGAGGAGGGTAGAAACTGGTCCAATAGTTATCCTGGGGGCTGGGGTCCGGTCCGAGTTAGAATCTCTACGTCCCTTAGCGTAGCCAGGTTTTCGGAAGGGAGGTCGCCTACCCAATTGGGGAATGTTACCAAGTTCAATTTCGGTCTCCAATATCCAATACAAGGTTGACTAGAAAGATGGCTATAGAAAATATTTAGAACAGGGAATTATATAACTATGAATGGGCAAAGATAGGAAATGTTGACTATAGGAAATCTTTTTTTGACTGATTTCAAAACATTATTAAAATATAGCGTAAAGGAAGCAGTGTGCTAATAGAAAAAAAAAATTTTTTTTGCTGATAAAACATCAAAATCCATGAAAATCACCATGAAGTGCATAAGGAGCTGTTTAGCCTTTATGAAATTCAAGGCTAGCTAGACTCTTTCTAGTTAGCTTTGATGAAATTACATTGTCTAGTTTCTGTTTCAATGAGATAGATGACAGTGCCGGTTTCTAACGTCATCTACGATCTACCTAAAAGCATGTCAAAACTGAGTAATTTTTTTTTACTACGGTGATAATACCCTTTACCATTAAGTTAATTATTACTAGTATATTTTATCAATTACAAAATGGTGATTGCGTAAAGAAGTTTAAAATCATTTTCCCTTTAAAAATGCATAGATATTTTAATTAGCATATTGGTAGATTTTTAGCTTCAACCGTGTTTCTTAGTTCACCCTGCCATTTGTAAATTTTATCAGCCTTTCACTCACTTCATTTGCGTGCGATCGCATGGGCAGACGTGACGGTCGGAATCTAGAACAACAAATTTTGTGTAATCCCTGTGGCGTAATATCAGAATGGCGGATTCAATAGATGAATTCTTTGCTAAAAAGGATAAAAGTAAGAAAGGTAAAGCGAAAGCAAAATACACTACATCGGAAACTATTGCCAAAAAGTTAGAAGAAGGTGGGAAAAAACCTGATCCTGTTCAGAAAAAGGATAACAAAGATAAAGTTCAAATTAGTTCTAGTAATCAATCAATATTGATTCCATCTATTCCAAATGATCAGGTAAAGTTCAAACGTTATTTATATATTTGTATGAAATCTATAATAAAAGTTTTAGGTACTCTTGTAAGTAGATTAGAAACCTCATGTTAGTAGATCGTAAACAGCTGTTGATTTAATGAAGTACGTATTTTACCTCATGTCATTTATAAAGTGTTATAAATTTATTAGCTTTTTTTCATTTTAGGTTATTAAGTTGCTCGTTAAATGCTTAATATAAAAAGTTCAATGCTAATAAGGATATTTTAGTAGGATATAAGCTATTAACCGGATGTAATATGAAATGGGCTTTTTATTTATGGTTTTATTAGTAAATAAAATATAAATTATATTTCTTATTTCGGGGGGTTTGAACGTCTTGTAGGAATTTCAATTATTGCAGTTAAAATGTTTTCTTTCCGTAGGTCGACTTTTTAATTCTTAGGTTATTCTATCTGAATTATATAAATATGTAACTGATGAATGTATATAAATCAGTGCAGGACCATTTGTATGTAACCCTTTACACATTTTCATTATGTATGTAACCCTTTACACATTTTCATCACAAAGCACTTTTCTTCTCTGATGCAGTTAACATTAGTCACCACACTTGCTCCCTTTAATCATGGGCCCCTGTGAAATTCATTTTTCAACCTGTATGCAAGCTGTAACTTCAGTCTGTATGCTGTCTGTCTGTTTGATTAAGCTGTAGCTTCGGATACCTGGCAAAATATCAGAGGGGCCCCTCTTTATCCCTTCCTTTACCAAACCATTTAAGTGAAATGTTTCGGGTACATACATCTGTAATACTTACTTAAAAAAAATATATTAAAATCTTTTGGTAGTTGGAATAAATCAGACTCATACAACATGCCAAATTATAAAATGTAGACAGTGTTATAATAATGGACCTAATAGAGGATCGGTTGGATTCAGTAGGTAACATGAGTTAGTTATGAATTTATCATTCAGTCTGTATGCTGTCTGTTTGATTAAGCTGTAGCTTCGGATACCTGGCAAAATATCAGAGGGGGGCCCCTCTTTATCCCTTCCTTTACCAAACTATTTAAGTGAAATGTTTCGGGTACATACATCTGTACTTTTATATACTAAACAATATATATTAAAATCTTTTGGTAGTTGGAATAAATCAGACACATACAACATGCCGAAATACAAGTCCTTTTTTCAGATTTTGTTTAAAAATTTTTTTTGTTATTAGAAATTTGTATTTTTCTTTCACAAATTTAGTATGACGATTACATGTTCATATTTCAATACATCTTGCACTTTCTAAGAATATTTAAACCAAGAAAGAGAGGGGGGATATATATTAGGGAGGTGTTGATATGATAATACTGCAAAGGAGGTATGTTTTTTTTATGGAACTTTCTAAGGGAGACTGAACTGCATTTTATGTTGTATGCTAGATAAAGTATAAACTAAGAAGTGAAGTAGCATTGATGGAATAATTAACTTCTTCATATTCAAAATACCAACCTCATATTTTAATGATAGCCTCTGGATGAAGTCCCAGAACAATATGAAGTCACTATTGCACAATTATACAATAGAACCTTTATTAACCAAATCATTTGGGATCAAGCCTATTTCAGAAAATCAAATTTTTTAGATAATTAAATATTAATCACTTCATAGATGAGGCCACATTGATAGTGATAATTAAAAGTGTACATCTTTTTGTAATGTTATACATTTAACAGGAAAGAAATGTTATTTTAAAAAATAAATGTGATAATTTTTTTTTTTTATTTAGAATATATCACAAAAGCTTGAATTGAAGTTTTGTTTGATAAATATAAATTATACTGTTTTTGCTTTACAGCTTTATCTCAAAGCTTCTTTAACAGCATAAGTTCTGTTGAATCACAATTCTTTTGCTACTGTTGCCACAAGCTCTCTGAGAAACACTTTAAAGGTCAGAATTGCTCACTTTCAAAATGTTGTCGCTTATTTCATCTTCTTACTTGTGTTCGTCAGCACTGGACTATCTCACATCGGTTATAATTTCTTATTTCTTTGTCACTCAATAAATGGAAGCCTGAATCTTGTAGGTTACAATTTAGCCAATTGGTGATTTCTACTGAATCATCCCGTACTGCTGGGTATCTTATGAAAAAGTGATTTGAACTCCTTTTTTCAGTCTTTCCTATTCAATTCTTTTGATAACTTAGTTAAATAACTAAGTTATCAATACAATATTGTTTTGCCCGAATTCAATCATTGTTCAATGTAGAATTTTTCTCAGAAAAAATAAAAATTCTCTTTGCAGTTGTCATGACTAAATTGAAATATTGAAACTTTTCTCTAGCAACATCCTGCACTAGCTCTCTGCAGCAGATAGAAGCAACAAATGAAAAGCATGGTGACAGTACAGAAACAGTAAATGGATGATGCAGTTTTGGAGGGAAGGGGGGTGGTAAGAGATGAAAATGCCACTCTCTGCATCAGCAGTAACAGGTTTTGATGAAAGGTGACCTTGAAACAATAAGATCATTACAAATATAAAAATACTGGCTTAGAATTAGATTTTGGTTAATGGAGCAGGTTTTGCTCGAAAATTATATTAAATAGAAAAAAAAATGGCTCAAATGGATTTCAGTTGAAAGTGGTATCATAATGGAGGTTCTACTGTATAAGCATTAAGAAAACCAGTGGCATCACAGGATCACACACAGCATTGGATCTTTTAAATTGTTGACCTGCCACTGATGCTCATGGTTTAATCTTATCAGGGTAGTTTACTGAAATTTAGAGTGACCTTCACGATCAGTTTCAGTTGTTGTTGAATTGTGTGGATAATCATTTTGAACCTTCTAACAGGGATACAATAAGTATTTTTTTCACAGAAAGAACCATTTTTGGTTTGTGAGTGATGAGAGGTTTAAAGATATTTGGGCATTTTAGAAGTTTTTGAGTGTGAAAGTTTTGTGTGAAGAATCTATAGTTTCCTCTTTTCTATATTATATGTATACTTCAAATGTTTTACACTTTGTGGTTTACGGATACTGTGACGGTTATAAGACAAGGGTTAGATGACCTTGCTTTGTTTTGTATTTAAATATTAATCCTTCTGTACAGGGTTATATTTCCTTGCAACTCAAAACTAGTAGCATTGTAGTAGAATGAACCAGAGGCCTCTTATGCGGAGTCAGTAACTTTTGCTATTTTGAGTCATGCTTGTAAAGACATGTTTTAGATTATTGTAAGGTTCAATTGATTCAATAGCGTCTGCTGCATAATAGCACTAGAATGCAGGATGCTTTCTCTGCAGGTTAGAATGTTGTCATTGACTTACGATAATCCACAGTACCAGACAAGACAACTGTAATGTATTTAAAATGTCCTTGCAGTATAGAACATGAAGTGTTTTTTTATGTAAGCTTGCAATAGCAAAAAACATTGGGAAAAATGGTAAAATATTAATAAAATTCTAATGAAAAAGCTCATTTATGAAGTAAAGGAGATTTTCTCCAACAGTTGACATGTTTGCATAGTTGTATTAAAAAAAATACTAACTATATCTCAGAGCTATATAATGTAGAGTGTATGCCATGTAAAGCAGATACTCTCTAAATTGTAGTTAATTTTGCAGATATTTTTCAGACAAAATAAATAGAAATATTCTCCTGTCTTTTTCTATTTCTGCCACAAAAAAACATGTACATATTTTCTCATATTTAATTTGAAACTTATATTTCACAAATAATTACTTCTTTAAGCAATTTTCCATTTCATCTAATTTTATTGCTATCATATACTTTGAATTTTTGCAGCAAATATATTTCAGCATTTATTTGTACAAATACTTTTCATTTTTAATGAAACTCTGCTTTGTGGGTTTACAGGTGCTTTTCTCTTGGTTTAGATACTTTCATTTATATCCGCTAACCAGACATTTTATTTTTCTAAATGCTCAAAATTCTGAGGGTCTCTATCATTATTACACTATAAACAAGAAAGATCAATCATGCTTAAAGCATTGATTATGAAACACTTTCCAACTTCAATGCAATTTTATTTAGACATGTCTAAAATGCAATACATTCCTCGGTAATATAAACTTATCGCAATACTACATTAATTTATTATATTTGAAAACTTGAACCTTCATCGAAAAAGTGAACTTCATTCAAATGACGGCATTGAAATATAAATTGCCTGGTTTAAACATCTCTAAAATGTGATACATTCCTCGGTAATAATTTTAGAATTATCATAATACTACAAAAATTTATTATATTTGAAAACTTCATCGAAAACAACTGAAATTCATTCAAATGACGTCGTAGAAAAAATAACACGCCTGGCTCTCTATAAAAGCAGCATTTCATTCATAAATAATTTCCCATTCATGTCATTCATCACAATACTATAATAATTTATTTTATTTAAAAATTAAGACCATGGAGCTACAAGTAATTAAACTCTGTGTAAAATTTCATCGAAAAAAATCATTCTTCTCTTTGTAAAATCAAGGAATATTTCATTCATATCAGCTGTGCAGATTCCATGAACTAAATGATTTTGTGTTAAAGAAATACAGCAATTCTAATACAACTCATTCTACATATTTTGCTGTTTACATTTTACATAGGTGAAAAATAGGCTTCGTTGTAGAAATAATCAAATTTGGATGAGCATTTAAACTCAAATATATTGTAATTGCGTTGTTTCAGTATGTAGATGCACAGAATTTAAACAAAACTAAAGTGGTTTTAGGACGGATACAACACTCACTATGAAATAAAAAGAACTTTAAAAATCATGATTTTGAGACAAGATGGATGCCATATATCATTTTGAAGTGGGTCACGTGATCTTTTCATATCATGGTCACGTGATCGCTTCATATGAGAGGTGTTATTATTATTTTAATTTTTATTTAAAAAACTAATGAATATATTTCGCTGAATTTTTTTTTATACATTTTATGAAACAATTTGAATATTACCTAATATTTTCGAAGCAATTTGTGAATTTTAAATCCGCTTAAAAAATGTTTGAAAAATTAGGTCCCATAGGGCTCAATGTATTTCATTTTTTCAACCCGGGTTCAATCCAAAACTAATTGGGTGTTATTATTCATTTATATTCTCTTAGGTCCTACAGATCGTCTGAACAACATACTAAAATTTCATTTTGATTAAGTCTTTTTTACGGCAGTTATTGTGCTAACGGATGGACAGACAGACAGACAGAATGAACAAAGTCATAAACACTTTCAACTTTGTTGTAAAGTGTTAAAAACGTATATTTAGCGCTTCACATTACTTATGTGTATTTATATACTAAACATTTTTAGGAGAGGAAGGGTCTCTATAATTAGTACAGTGTTAAAAGTACAGAATTAGGGCTTTATAATTTTGCACTATATTTAATGTCCAATGTACAATTTAATACTGCAGGAGTTGTGCTGCTAATTGTTATTGTTGCATTTGCAAAAGAAAATTCAAATTGGCGATTGAAAAAAAGATTTAGCGATTATGAATTTTGCCAATGTTAAAATAAAAAATATGGTATATTAATTGTAATGTGTACTACTATATAGTATATATATCATTGTTTTGGGAAAGACAAATAGTTCATATATACATATATACTATTTGTCTGTTGCAAAATAATGATCTTTGAAATTTAAGAATTTATAAATCAAAACAAATTTTTCAAATACAACTTTAAAATAAAATTTGACAAATAAAAACTATTTGTTAAAAGAAAATTTCATTTGGCAAATTGTTTGGTAAAAGTAATTAAAAAAATCCATTGCAACCTCTTAGCCTCCAAAAGCCTATTTCTGATGTTTCATTTGATTTTGATGATTTTTAATTCTGATGATAGGTGAGCTTTAAATTAGTTTTAGCATCTGGTGGTACCAAAAACAATAAACACAGAAATAAAAAAAATGTTAAATTTGTGAAAAACATTTTAAATATTGAGTTCGTTAAAGTTTGATGACATTGATCGATTGATGGAATTTTCCTTAAATTTCAAGAGCTTCCTTGCGATTGCCTTGCCAGTGAATTAAAGGGGTCACATTGACCGAGATTTAGTTTTATTTATTAGATATCAACTCAATGAGAAGAAATTGCTAAAATTTTAAACTATTGGGCAGGCAATATTCACTTTAGATTTTGCTTTTTTTTTTGTGGCATTTTTTAAAGAAAATATAACAAGACTTTTATTTAGTATGTAGGGTCTTTTTGTTTAGATTTATACTAGTGGCTGGTACCCATGGAGTGGGTTAGAATATTCCTACTGCCAGAGTGGTATAAAATTGAAAACTGTCTGCGAACAAAAGTATTTGCCTAAAACTTTTCTGCAAAAATCTGCAAAGTCATATACGGTATATGTGTACACATCTCATACAAAAATATTGATTTTCTGGTTACCTAATTTATTCAGGTGATATTTTCAGGGTACCAGTAAATGGGAAAAATAGGAGGAGAAAAACATTATTTACCAGAGTTAGATATATAATATAGTTTTTTGAAAATGAAAGTAACAATGCATATGCATTATTCATAACAATTTTTTTTTTTTTTTTTTTTAAATCTTAGAAAGTTTTTTGAATTGCAGAAATTTTAGAGAACTGTGTTCATGCATTCATTTATATTCTCTGACTCTGCTTACTACCTTCTAATTGGTTAAATAACATTAGAACATGGTTTTCTTTATTTAACATAGGAAATTCAGTAACAAACTTTTAGTGTATTTTGTGGAGCATTAAAATTTTGAAAATAGAAATGGAACATGTAAAAAATATTAAATGGTTCATAGAAAAATAAACATTTTGCATCTTCCAAGAAGCTTGTGGGGAGGGAGACTTGCACCATGCATTTGCTTTGGGCCTCATGATCTCTAAATTCTGGAGCAACAATTCCTGAAAAAGATACTTTTGTAAACTCCTCAAAAATGGACTTATTCAAGGATGTTTCTCCATGATAGTTTTAATGTTTTAAAGGCAACAACTTCCTCCGGAAATGAACGACTACATTTTTTTTAATGCCTTTGAGAGTGCTAATATTTGAGTGAAAAAAAATCTGAATTGCTACCAAAATGGCAGTCATTTTTACTTTTTCATACACTGTAAAACATTTTGCAACTTTTATTCATATTTTTCAGTTAGTTGTGATAATTTTGGCATACTTTCAGAAAAGTCACAATTGCAGGCGTTCAGGAAAATTTCAGCTTCATTTCTGAAATATTCAGCTAATTATAATCTGCCGAAGTGTTAGTTTTGTATATATATATTAGAAAGTTAGGTTTTAGAGTTACAGCTTCTCGCTTTTCTTTCATTGGACCTTCAAACTTTTTATTTTATATATATATATATATATATATATATATAATATTATGATAAGTATCGGTGACCTTACTGCCCATTGCAAATAGCTGATTCCTCTGAAACTTTCATTAACATGCATGCAAATGTTTTACAGTGTACAATTGTAGACTATTATATTCCTGAAATTTTTTAAATTCGAGATTTTAA
This sequence comes from Amaurobius ferox, assembly GCA_951213105.1. Lineage (NCBI taxonomy): Eukaryota > Metazoa > Arthropoda > Arachnida > Araneae > Amaurobiidae > Amaurobius > Amaurobius ferox. The sequence continues at coordinate 102,148,280 of OX578135.1, forward strand.
CAGATAACCATGTTTTATAACTTCCTGAACTCATTTTGAATATTTTGGAAATATGTTCATTTGTGTGTACTGCATGTGTGAGTTGTACATTCAAGTTATAATATTGTATCCACATCTATAAAATTGTATGTGTAAATGCATTATGTGAAGTAAACTTAGCTAAAAATTAATTTTATGCAAACTAAAATGTTATGCTTTTATCAACTTTATTGATCAAAACAAAGTGATCTATTTAATTCATATGCAAAATGTAATTCAGATTTAATAAATATAATGTGAAATAAAATAAAACTGAAGAATTCTCTGGCTTTCAATGCAAAATTATTATAAAACATATAGCATGTTACATTCATAAGAAATGATATCTACCAGCATGATTTTATATATTGAAACATGATCACTTTTGTATGTAAACAGAGTTGCAAAGCCCCTACTCAGCCTAAAAGTGTATGTTTTTAAAAATAGAGGTATCAAACTGAAGAGGTGGACTTAAGTTTTCAAAAATTCAATAAATTTTATAGATTTTAAAATACTTGTAAAAAACCTCATGTTTTGGGGGTTAAAACTAAGGTATGCGGAAAATCTATCTTCCCATTTAAAAATGAAGTTTGAACCTCAGTTTTTCTTAAATGATAGATAGATAAATGTCAAAGGGCCTCTTTTCGAGCAGTGTTCTGATGAAAATGTGTATTATACTTCTTTTTGCTTTTTGGTGTCCCCTCCTATATCAGATGTTCCCCCCCCCCCCTCCTCTGCTCTCTATAGCACTAGTCGGCCACTGCATTAATTTTTTGCTACAGATGACACCGACATCTTTTATCATTATCAGTAATAGAATTTCTTGGTTTTTGCTTCAAAAATTCATTTGAAAATTTTGAGATTTTTATAAGTATTATGGTTATCTGAAATGCTGAACTGCATGAGCATTTTTCTGTTTAGTGTCATTAAGTGTGTTTAGTGTAAAGTATTGCTTAAAATACTGAAAAACACCCTTATTAGAGTAAGGGGTACTATGAGTATGCGAAATCTTATCCAAAAGGGTTATGAGGTTCATTGATTTGCGAGGAACAACCAAACCCATCTGCAACAGCAATAAATGATATATATGTATGTCTACATTCTACAGTTCTGCTTCTCAGTATTTGAATTGCAAATTTATGTATTCATTTAATAACAAATTTTGCTTGCATTGCTGTAATTCATTTGATATGCTTCAGTAGTTCTAATTTTAGAAGCAATAAAAACCTGTTTGCTAATTTTTGTTAAGCATTTTAAATTAGTCAAGTAAATAAATTAATATTTAATTTTGTTTTCATGCATAGGAAGATGATGAGTGGAAGGATATTGAAGAAACAGAAAGAGATTATTCAAATCTTAAAATTCAAGCTTTGTCTATTAGGTAATTTAATTACAAGATATTTATAATATTTCTTTCATATATTATAAAATTATTTGCATTACTAGTATTTTCATATTAACTAAAAAGCCTTGGGTACATTTGGATTGCATATGTTACTTAAATGAAGGCTATTTTCATATAAGCATATTTAACTGGAATATATTTAGAACAACAAAATATTTTAATTTAGTGTTATGTATACAAATTATACAGCATTGCCCAATCCTCAATGAGTGACCACTATTTTAATAATACAGATACAGATAACACCTCAATTTCCAAATGGCCTGTTTTGAACCAAATTTATTCTTGCACTGCATTTTTTTATTGTGCAGCCATGCCAATTATACAATGCAAGCACATTTAATATGTCTGATTGGAGTCCAATTTTTAGATAACTATTTTAATATTGAAATAAATATATATTCCAAACTATGAAAATTTCTTTTAAATTCACGAATTTAGAAAATAGCACTCAATGCCATTATCTGAGATATCGTACAGACTATCTGCACAATTTTATCTTTTATCATCTGAATGGCATAAATTATTTTGAAGTCAAAACTTTGACAGATTTTCGGCTTTAAATGTTTGCAAGTTTTAAACTAATTCAAATTAAAAAAAAAAAAAATCTTGCCGAGGTGTATTGTGCAGAGAAGTGAAGCACCCCTGTAGCACATTTTGCCTCTGTCCGACACTTTAACATTTCACTAGACTATATAGACAGAAACACAGGCAAGCATCTTTTTTTATTATGTAAAATACACATTATTTTTAGCAACTGCATTAGATTGTTTACTTATTAACTTACAAGTGCTATTTTACCTTTGAAATCTATGCTATCTAGAATTAGTACAGTTTAAATTGATTCTTAAAATAGGTTTAGCAAACATCATAACACAATAAGGCTGTCAACTGGTTTAGGTGACAAAAAACAGCCTTTTTCTTTCATTAGAACAAGATAGTGCAATTTACATTTGCTAGAGCAAGATTGACTTCTGTCAATAGAGTAGCAAACATGGCCAAGGGGGAAATTATTGTAAAATGAAAGGAGAAAGTGAACATATAGCATGATTCTATAAACGAACTAACAGTAAAAGCCAAAGAGCAATGGAATGACCAACAGAAGGATTCAAAGCACTCTATTTCAGAAGTGAAACGAGTCATTCAAGACAGTGGTGAAAGTTACAGTTTATACAAATTGTGAAAAAAAAGTAGAGTTTAATAAAAATTAAAGACAATCTGTTTTAGATACCATATGAGCAAAATGTATCTACTAAATTAAAAAACATGATCAAAACAAACTAAAAGTACCAGCAAATCAAAATTTATAAAGATAACAGAAATTGAAGGAACCAATTGGTTTTGGAAGCTATATAAGCTAACTTCTTCAAACAATGCAAAGAAACAAGCAAAAATATAAACAATTGAATTGAGTATTTTTTACATTCGTGGGTATTTTTACAATTTACCTTTATTATATGTTAGCTCATGTAATGTCCAAAACTGATTGCTTGCCTTCAACTTTTGTTAAATTTTATTTATGTAGTTTTCATAATTTTTTTTTTTTTTTTTTTTTTTTCAGATGTTTTGAATGACTTGTGTAACTTCTGAAACTAGTTGGTTTCCTATTTAATGTATTGTAGAGCACATAAGTTCTTAGTTTTATTTACTAAAAATATGCCTTTAATCTTTCTGCTGGGTATTCACATTCTTCCTTTTAACGTTCATTCATAGAATCCAGCTATTCTTTTACATCCTTCTTGGTTTTTACCTTTCATTTCTTCTTGCTCCATTTGTCAACTGCTTTCTTCTTTGGCCATGTTTCTCTATTGACAGAAGTCAGTCTAGCTCTGGTTAGTGTTGGTCGCACTGTCTTGTTGATAAAGGGGCTGTTTTTTGCCTCTGAAATCAATGGACACCCTTATTATCGACTGTTCTAAAAAAAGGCAAATTCCAAAAATCTCTGAAAAAGGACCCCTTTTAAAAATCTAATTTACACATAAATTTTAACACTGCGATCTCCATTTTTTTTTTTTAACTGAAGCTAAACGTTTGTTTTGTTGTTAAAAGTGTTGAAAAGTTTAAAAATTCAATTGTTTCTTTGAGGATATTCGATAGACCAATTTAACTTTCATACTTTACTCTTTTCAAACTAAACATGGACGTGTGGCATGGAACAAAGTCTTGTAGAAAGAAACTGGGGTTTGTTACTCCCACATCGTAGGCAGTGTACAATCATTTAGATTGTTTATGCTTAGTTCATATTTGATCAAAAGATAATTCATATAAGGAATTCAGTTGTGTATTGACATTTTAGAAAAATGGAAATTTTTTTTAATTTATAATTTTTACAGTGAAAAAGAAAAAGAAGAGGAACAACTAAAAGAGCAGTTGCTTTCAGAACAAAATGGTGACTCTGTGAAGCAAGCAGATGGTCAATCAGGTCCTTGGAAAAATGTCCAAAATACCACACCATCCGAAGTTGAGAGTATGTCTAGATGTTTCTATCTGTTTGCTTAATTCTTAAGAGTTTTTAAACATTGAGTAAATTTTATGATTTCTCTTGCACTATTATGCATATCTTTGTCAGAGTTTGTGATTTTTATTTAAATCTAATTTTTTTTAATTTTCATTTTAAATTTAAAATAATTTCATAAATAATTTAATTTTATACCTATTTTGTGAATTTTGGAAATAGTTTTTAAAAATTGAAGTCAATTTTGGAAATGCAGTAGGAGTTTTTCACATTATTAAGCCAATAAACATTTAAAACATTCATGCAATAGTTTTTATTAGTTGTACATTATATTCATATAATCAGGCATAACCTGTAATATTGAAAATGTAGTTATAATTCAAAATGCATTTGTGATGGGTTTTTTTTTTTTTTTCAAAATTACATGACTTTTATTCTTTCTTTATTTATTTTTAACACTTTACAACAAAGTTGAAAAGTGTTTATGAATTTGTTCATTCTGTCTGTCTGTCTGGCCATTAGCACGATAACTGCCGTAAAAATGACATAATCAAAATGAAATTTTAGTATGTTGTTCAGATGGTCTGTAGGACCTATGGGAATATAAATGAATAATATCACCCAATTAGTTTTGGATTGAACCCTGGTTGAAAAAATGAAATACATTGAGCCCTATGGGACCTAATTTTTCAAACATTTTTTAAGCGGATTTAAAATTCACAAATTGCTTCAAAAATTTTAGATAATATTCAAATTGTTCCATAAAATGTATAAAAAAATATTCAGCGAAATATATTCAGTAGTTTTTTAAATAAAAATTAAAATAATAATTACACCTCTTATATGAAGCGATCACGTGACCATGATATGAAAATATCACTTGACCCACTTCAAAATGATATATGGCAGTGGTTCCCAAACTTTCTAGTCCGCGGACCCCCTCAGAGAAAAAAAAATTTCGCGGACCCCTTAAAATCATATTGCAAGGGGAGAAACGGGAGACGTTGGCTACGCCCCCCTCTATTCAAAGCTGACGTCATCCGGTCTCTAGTAGTATTAATGCTCGAAGTTACAAGTGCTTTGACGTCCGAGCTACATCAGAGTATCGTCACCGTTAATCATGGCATTGTGCCAAAACGAAACCTACTCCCAATTTAATTCTGTTTGAAGATATAACTTATCAGTTTGAAATTAATTTCATGATGTATTTAATTCAAAGTTATTTTGAAAAAAATTTCATTATTTTATTTAACAAAATAAAATTAAAAAAAAGTGGAGAAAAATAATGATTTTTTTTTTTAAACTAACTATTGATTAGTTAAATATTGCGTGTTGTTCGCGGACCCCCTAAAACCTCGTCGCGGACCCCCAGGGGTCCGGGGACCCCAGTTTGGGAACCACTGATATATGGCATCCATCTTGTCTCAAAATCGTGATTTTTTAAGTTCTTTTTAATTCATATTGAGTGTTGTATCCGTCCTAAAACCACTTTATTTTTGGTTAAATTCTGAACATCTACATACTGAAACAACACAATTACAATATATTTGAGTTTAAATGCTCATCCAAATTTGATTATTTCTACAACGAAGCCTATTTTTCACCTATGTAAATTGTAAACAGCAAAAATCTGGAGAACCCCTGAAAACAACCCGACTAGATTGTACACTTTTAAGAACCCTGAGGGTATCCGCGCCCGGGGCAGACCTTCGACTAGATGGTTAGACGACATTGTGAATGACATCAACATTTTAAAAATTAAAAACTGGCAAAGAGTCTCTTTGGACCGACGGTGTTGGAAGCGGCGTGCTGTCGAGGCAGCTAAGACCTGTAACAGGTTGTTATGCTCTTAAAGAAGAAGAAGAAACAGCAAAATATGTAGAATGAGTTGTATTAGAATTGCTGTATTTCTTTAACACAAAATTATTTAGTCCATGGAGTCTGGATAGCTGATATGAATGAAATATTCATTGATTTTACACAGAGAAGGACGATTTTTTCGATGAAGTTTTAAGCATAGAGTTTAATTACTCGTAGCTCCATGGTCTTAATTTTTAAATTAAATAAATTATTATAGTATTGTGATGAATGAAATGAATGGGAAAAAGTTATGAATGAAATGCTGTTTTTATAGAGAGATCCAGGCGTGTTATTTTTTCTATGACTTCATTTGTATGAATTTCAGTTGTTTTCGATGAAGTTTTCAAATATAATAAATTATCGTAGTATTATGATAGTTTTAAAAATATTACCGAGGAATGTATCACATTTTAGAGATGTTTAAACCAGGCAATTTATATTTCAATGCAGTCATTTGAATGAAGTTCATTTTTTTCAATGAAGATTTAAGTTTTCAATGAAGATAAGTTTTAAAATATTACCGAGGAATGCATTGCATTTTAGACTTGTTTAAATAAAATTGCATTGAAGTTGGAAAGTGTTTCATAATCAATGCTTTAAGCATGATTGATCTTTCTTGTTTTGCATGAAATCACTTTGTGACGGATGCCATATCTAATAACTTATTGACTTGGTAATAGGGGGGGGGGGAGGAGGAATCTGAAATAACTGTTAAATTTTAAAGTTATAGGAATATTTCAACAAGAGAAATGAACTTATTTGAAGACTTGTAAAAAGTGATTATTTCTAAGAATTGAAATATGCTTTAGAAGTATATAAAGCTTAGTTAATTTTAAAGATATAATTATGTTTTTTAAATTTAATATATTTTATTTTGTGAATATCTTTCTAAATTAATTAGAATAAAATATTAATTTGATAAATGCAGGGTTTTTTTTCCATGTGATTAATACACGATGTAAAAAATCAATTGATTTTAAACATGGTTTAAATCAATGAACCTTTATCTTTAGGAAAGTGTTCAGGGTTGGTGAAAATTGGTGTTTTTTCACTCTGGTTTTCTTCTGAGTTTTTTTCTTCCTAGTTTTCTTTGATTTTTCTTTTTTAAACCTGCATACCCCCATATACACGTATTTGCTTAGTTCCTGTTTTTTAATATTTTTTCTTAGTGTCAAATAAATTTATAATGAAATTATACATAGCAAATCAATAGTTGCACCAAAATAAATTAATTTTCCCTTAAGCATATTGATTTTACTCTATACATATTTTATAACTTATTATAATAAAATTCTACTATTCCACTTTACCTGGAAAACCTGAAATTGTCAAGGCATTTGTTAAATTGCCCCAAAAGTTAGGGAGTTGTCAGAGTACCTAATCTTTAAGAATCCATAATTTGGAAGTCGTTGAATTTCAAAATTTTAACTAGCAGCTTTTAATTCATTTTATGCAGTTTGTCAGATATATTGAATGTTATACATGTCTTCAGACATGTACTTTATCACACTTGTATTTACATGTTTTGTTCTAGTTTTTTGATGTGGAAAATTTTAATAACTTACAAAGTTTTACTTACTTAAAGATGATATATTTGTTTTATTTATGTAGTAACATTGTATTTTCTTGAAAAAAAGGGAAACATCTATAATGATATTAATTTGTATAATGGTATTAAACTTCAGAATTCAAATACATAATCTTGAAATTGTCTGTGTGTGCAATCTGTAGCAGGAATACTAAGCATTATATGACCATGACAGTTGGCACACAGATTCTTTAGGACTTGAATAGGTACATGTTGGTATTATATTTTTTATAATTTCAAATTAGTCTTTAGTTATTTGTTTTACCCTGATTTAGGCCAATATTTACACAAATCAATTCCTTTGTGGCCTAAAATATTATCACAGAGTTTCCATCTTGACACCATCGGAAAGATTGGAAAATTCTCTTTCAAATAAACTTTGAATGGAGTCCATACGATGAATAGATAAATTTTAATGGATTTTATAAAATTATTTTTCGTGCAATTTATAGATCTGATTTTTATTTTATGGTATATTAAAATTGTGCCATCCAACATTCATTTTTAGCCCATTGTACACAACTTTTTATTTCGGTATTTTATATAACTTCCCTGCTTTAGTTTTCAGGTAGCACCAGATACATTTTCTAATTTTAAATGAAGCTGAATTGAAATATATTAAGAAATCAGTAATACTGAAAAGTAACTAGTAAGAATTTAACCTCGGTTCTTTTAAATGACAGGTGTCATAACAACTGAACTTAGTTTTCAAAATCTTTTTTTTCTTAATTCCTGAAGTAGTGCCATAAACATTCACCATTTGTTTTACTATGGAAAAAGTATTAAAATTGCATAATTTTTAAACACAGTGGTCCAAATATGGGTTTTTCTAAAAGAGAGAAAATGTTTCAGTTCAAACGGTCTTTTTTACCATTCAGTGGTCTTTTTCTTTAAACAAATAACACTCAGATTTTATTAGATAAAATTTTAGTTTGTAATTAGCAAGTTTTTCTAAAGTTTCTCCACTCATTTAATTCCCAATATTACTTGCACAACACTCACCTTCTCTTCCTTCTTAGAAGTTCATGTGTATGCAACTGCTAAACTTCATACCTCCTCTTCAAAATGACTTAATACATTTCTAACAAAATTTGGTAGAAAATTCAGTGTGCATGAGATAAACGTTTAGAATATCAAGTGTTAAACAGATATTTAACAGAACCAAGTATGCATGGTGAGTAAAATCCAGAGCAATAAAGATGTTGTCATTAAATGTGTTAAAAGGAAATTAATCTTCTCCATATGTTATGTCCCTATGTTAACTTATTGGAAAGTATTAAGGCTTTAGTTCTTTTCATTTTTGAAATTTTTTCTGCTGTTTTTACCAAGTATACATGGTGGTGATAGAGGAAAAATTAAAAGTTCAATAAGTGTTTCCAGTGTTTATGTAAAATATATGTATTATGTTTTGACAATTCTTATAAATACTTTTAGTTAGTTTATTGATTTTTGAAACAATACAAACACCTTTTTTTCAGCATTTATAATTTAAAAGGAAAAAAAAAAAAGCTATAAAAAAATCTTTAAGAACTGAACTAGTAAAAGCCATATCACTTTTTCAGTAGGCTAACATGGGTAAACATGTGACAGAAAGGAAAATTACTATTAAGCCCATGGGTTTGTGGATGGATTACTTTTTGTTTTACAGTCAATTTGTTGGATATTTCAATGCAAAATGATAGACGTGGTTTTGAAACAAGTATAAAAAATGTTAGAAAGCTGTAAATGTTCATATTACAAGATATTTTATAGTAGCAGTATACCTATTTTTTGTACAATCTTTGTACAGAATATATAATATAATGAAACTTAAAATTTACAATCATGTGCACATTCCTGCAGTATTCTAAATATTATTCAAAACATTCTATTAAAATATTTAATTTAATTCTAGAAAGAAGTATAAAGGAATTTATTCTTGCTACACAAAATTATCGTCACAGACAGATCTGAAGAATAAAATATTCTTGTCCTGTTTGTAAACAAATTTGCAAAAAATATGAAATTTGATCAATATATACCAAAATGAAAGTGCTGAAATGGTGTTACAGGTTACACCCATACAGCTTTTATTCTGTTTCAACAATTGGATGAATATGAGTTAATTGGCTAAACACATACGAGTTTGAAAAATCTTTGCCAAAATAAAACAGATAACATAAGAAATTGAAATTATCAATAATTCCTATAAATCAAGTCAAAAATGCAACACTTTATTTAAAATTTATTTTTATATTAATTTTTTCCTTATTTAAATAAAAAAAAATTAATAAAAATCATCTGCTGTATAAACACATTTAACTTAAATATTTTGGTGAGTAACATGCTATAATTTTCTTAAAATAAATTTGCAGAAAAAATAGTCTGCATAATGCTATAGTATTTCTATGGGAAGTTCATTTTTTATTAATATCTCGAGAATCCTTGGTCCTAGAAACTCGAAACATGGATTAAATTTTAAGTGAAGATATTCCAAGGCTACCCAACCCATAAAATAGGATTCTATGCCGCCATTTATCTGTGATGATGAGATAAACACACACACACCTACAGATTTTCAATTCTTTTATATATATATATATAACCAATTGCACCAGCTTCTGCCACTTTAAATAAATTCTATTTTGTTGTGACAAAAGTACATTTATGATATTCTAAATAGATACACGGATGTATATAATATGTTGATTCTAAGCAATGTTTGATACCTTTGCTAGTTGTATTGTAAATTAAGTATATTATGATGTTTTAAATGGATTGTTCATTGTTTTGAATTTTCCTGGCTGTCTCTTGTTCCATAGAATCTCCTCAAGAACCTGTTGTAAAAGAAGAGCCCCCTCCCAAACCTTCTGGCACATATAAACCACCAGCTCTACGGAATGCTTCAGCTACATCTGCCACTTCGAGTAAAAGATATCAAAAGAATGCTCCTCCGATATCAAGTGAATTGGATTTTCCTACTCTCTCATCTGCAGCTGAGTGTAATAAGTGGAGAATGAGGTAAGTGTGTATTTTAGTTGTGCATTTCTAATATCTATTTGTCTATTTATGTGGGTAGTTGAAAATAACAGTGCTTTTGTAAAAACGACTTGTAACAAGCAAAATTTCCTTTAATTTTCTAAAAGTTTTTTATCTTGACACTTTAGAATGCTTTAATGATTTCAAAGTGAAATTTTTGTGTTTCACATATACCAAGGTTGGACAAACCCCAGGCACCAAATAAATCACTATGGCACCTAAAGAATTCGCGACTGGAAATTTCCAGACCAGCAAAATAAAATTGTCAATCAACAAAAAATTTAGCCCTTGAGCTGGGTGATAAAAAATAATTTTAAGAAAAGAATGCTAAAATTCTCAATCTTTGCGAAAACAAAATTGAAGTGTTAGTGTTAACCTATATGCGTTATACCATTGTAACTATTTATCATAGTGCTGCTTTCTAGCAAATGTCGTCAAAATGCAAAATAATGTAAATTAAAAGCTGACTCAACTTTGTGGCCTAGTTCCTAGATGGAGGAGAAATTTGTCAAACCCTGACATAGATAATAGCACGTTGATCAAAATTTTCATTTGTGCAGATGAAACATGCATTTCATATTTGCCTGTACATCAAACTTTTAATTTTAGTTGTATACGGTGCTCCTAAAGTTCAAATAAAAAGTTTTTCTGTAGAAAAATGCAGACTAAATTTTTTGACATCTTTTGACTTAAAGTATTACTTAATTTAGTATTTTCTTAAGCCTGTTTACTCTTTAAATTACTATCCTTAATTCTTATCTAAATTCTATATAATGTTATATATGTATCCATTCTAAAATTCCTTGGTGCATCCAATTGTTTAGTGTGACTAAGTTACAAGACCTGGGTGTACTGGTGCTGCATCTAATATGAAAATGAAACTTCTGCGCTTGCACTAACCCAATTTCAATGCCAATTTCACCACACTTGTACTTCTTTTTTGATTTGACCAGAAACTTGGAAGATTTTTTTTTATTATTTTGATTTTTTGCATTTCTGAGCTGAGAAAACTTCTTCCAGATTCTTCAGTTCATGGGAAAACCCCTTAGTTTCTGTTAAAACTTTTGTAAAAAATTTATTAAATTTTGTGTGATTTTAGAAAAATTTGTATCAGTAACGATGGAAACTATTGCTAAATTTATTAAATTTTGTGTGATTTTAAAGAAATTTGTATATCAATGTTGATGGAAACTATTGTTAAGTTTTTATGCTAAACTGATATTTAATTGTGATTTCTCTTCCATGCATTGTCATGAATGCAATGCAAATAAAAGCATGTATTTTTTTTTATTGATCTTTGGTTTTAAATTATCAGTTTAAATAAATGTGACTGGTAGTAATGTGTGTATATTTATTGCTAATTAATTTTTTATTAATGAATACTTTATGGAAATATTGATATTCTTGTGAGATTTCACACTTTTAATTGTGTTTCTATGCAGTGCTACTAAACCTTAACAATACCTTTCCACCCATCCATAAGTTTGAAGCAAAATTATATTTTTGAAGCATGTATGGAAATTTGTTAAATATCCGCTTTTCTGATTATTTGCCTGAGAAATTTTCATTTTTCTTCTGGTGAAATATTTACCTCGCAAATTCTAAAATTTCTCTTCCTTAAGCAGAGTGTAGAAGGCCCAGACCACACAGCCAACCCTAGGGTTTAAGGCAGTTAAATGTGTTGCCGGGAGATTTAAGCAGAGTGTGTACAGGCTGCTAAAATTCAGAAGTTATAAAATCTGTCATAAATATCACAGAATTTTGGGATCCGAGTTTCCCCCCATTTTATATCTGGAAATCTGTTTCCCTGCGATTGTGCAATCAGTGCTCACAAGTGGCGATTCTGTCTGTTATGAGGGAGATGACCAATGATTATCTTTCTCCCATTTTTGCAATTTTTCTTTGGAACAATTAAAATTTTTATAATTACACTGTATAACAAAAAAAATCGATGCACCAAGAAGTCAGATTGTAAAGAAATTTCGTATGAAAAAGCTTGCCCAACACTTCCTTGGCCAGCTAGGTCTCCTGATCTCTCTCCCATAGAGCACATTTGGGACGTTATGGGAAGGCGATTGCAACCATCCCGGTATGTTGATGATTTAGCCTGACAGTTAGAGACAATTTGTTAAGACATTCTGCAGGACATCATTCGTGAACTTTATCAATGCCATTCCGGGTGACATCTTGCATCCAGGCCAGAGGTGGACCAACGCCTTATTGACTTCCTCCCTTTGTATAAGGTTAAACTGTAAATCATTAAATTGTTTTGAAATTTTAATTGTTTCTTTTTCTATGTATGTTCTTCACATCCACCAATTTTTATCACAATCTGACAACTCTTTGGTGCGTCAATTTTTTTTGTTATAGAGTTTATTTCATGTTATATACAAAGAAACTATTTTTTAAACATATTATTAATGAAATGAAGGCTATTTTGCAGCAGTATCGCAAAACACTGTATATGTACGTGCTCATTGGTATATTTTGTTTAATTGTGAAAATAATCTTTTACTTATGCAATCCCTTTGTATCAACTACAATTTTTATTATTATTACGAATCGAATCGTATACAAAAATTGTTTTTCAAACATATTAATGCAATGAAGGGCTATTTTCCAACAGTATAGCCGAAAATGTCCACAAGCACTTTTTTAGGCAGGCTAAACTTATTTTCATATTTTGGTTAATTTTAAAGAAATATGTTACATAATTAATGTAATATGAGAGTTAATCATGATGGATATGAGATTAGTTAGCATTCTCATGCAATGCTTTAAATCTAAAAACTTTTCCTTAATATTTCTAGTTTTCAAAAAGTTATGTTGAAGTTTTTTAAATATATAATAGGCTTCTATAGGGAAGGCATGGCAGACACTTGACCCCCCCCCCCTCCCCTAGACGTTCAAGATCACAAAGGTAGGCATGTTATGTGATGCTGTATTTCTTATCCTTGAGTCCCCCCCAAGGGTGGGTGCCCATGTACACACACACATATATATATTTTATATATATATATATATATATATATTCATAACATATCTATATATAAAGAAGAAATGTATGTATGTACGTATGTATGATCCAACATCACAGGAGAACGGCTGAACCAAATTTTGTGGGTAGTCTTGAAATAGCCCTACTAGTCCAAGTTTCGAGTTTCTAACACCAGAGGTTGTCGCGATATTAATGAAAAACGAAACTTTCGTTTGTCTCATCACGGAAGAACAGCTGCACCGAATTTAATGAAATTTTGTGGGTAACTTTGAAATAGTCCCCTATAAATTTAAACCAAGCTTCGAGTTTCTAAGACCAGGGGTTGTCGAGATATTAATGGAAAATGAAACTTTTTCCTAGGAGTTCTACTCTCTAACTCTGATTCCCAATTCCCAATGAAAATGGTTGGAAATCGTTGGCTTAAAACGTGAAAGTCAATTAAGTATCTGAGTTTTGTGGGAGTTTATTGAATGTATTGGTCACTTTTGAAAATCACAGGTTTGAAATATAAATTTAAATGGAAACTCACAATGGTTTATTTTTCACAGGCTTACTTAACAAATATTATTAATTTCAATAATAAATAAATGAATATAAAAATATCTATCTATATATATAAAGAAAAGTATGTATGTATGATCCAACATCACGGAAGAACGGCTGAACCGAATTTGAAGAAATTTGGTGGGTAGTCTTGAAATAGCCCCACTTAAAATTTAGTTTGAGTTTCTTACACCAGGGGTTGTCGCGATATAAATAAAAAACAAAACTTTCGTTTGTCTCATCATCACAGAACAGCTGCACCGAATTTAATGAAATTTTGTGGGTAGCTTTGAAATAGTCCCCCCCCATAAATTTAGTTAGAGTTTCGAGTTTCTAAGACCAGGGGTTGTCGAGATCTTAATGGAAAATGAAACTTTTTCCTAGGAGTTCTACTCTCTAACTCCATGATTCCCAATGAAAAAGGTTGGAAATTGCTGGTTTAAAACGTGAAAGTTAATTAAATCTGAGTTTTGTGAGAGTTTATTGAACTTATTAGTCACTTTTGAAAATCTCAGGTTTGAAATATGAATTTAAATGCAAACTCTATTACCATGGTTTATTTTTCACAGGCTTACTCAACAAATTTTATTAATTTGAATAATAAGTAAATGAATATAAAAATATATAATATCTATATATATAAAGAAAAGTATGCATGTATGATCCAATGGATCTGAGTGGCCAATCAGATCCATTTTTTTTTTCTTGCATAATGCAATGAATTTACTTTTTTCACAGTGAAAAAGCAATGCATAAGATTCACGACTCTATATGTTCCGGTGTAATTTTTATCAGAGTTTTGCTTCGTAAATCCCGAGCAACTCTGGGTAATCACTGCTAGTTAAATGATAAATAAAAATGTAAGAATAAGTTAATAAAAATTTTGTGAGCACTAATTTATTGTTATACAGAAAAGGGTAAATTATGTTTTAATAATCAGAAGTAAAATTATCCATTTTTTAAAACTTTTTCCATCTTGCTTTTTTTCTTGCAAATGTTATTAAAATTTGTTGTTTTAATGTGAATAATATCTATACCTGGGGTATCTCTGGATGAAAAAAACTAAAATGTTTATATCCGAGTGAGCTTTTGCTTACTTTCACTTGAAATGTTGTTGTTCTCGTGTCCTAATTAAGGAAAGAAATTTGCACTGCTTCTGTTTGGTCTAAGACCCGGGGCACCCCTACGGTAGAAGTCTGACTTCTGCCCAATAAGACATCACAAACATCCATGCCCGCAGGCGGGACTCGAACTCGCAATCTGGCAGCCGAGCTATCATGAGGAAACGCCTGCCTCTTTGACCGCTCGACCACCACATCGGCTTAACTTGAAATGTCTTCCAACATTATAAAAGAGATATAAACAGTAAGCTACAAAAATGTTCAGTTGGAAATCCAGTTCCTAAATCTATAATTATAATTTATTTCTACAAAGCTCTTACACGGCCACACATTAAGCTATCATTAGCCTTAGGGTTGGTCGTGTGGTCTGGATCTTCAACTTTGTGTCTTAGAAGTTGTCTTATTTTAACAATCATCTTTTCAAGTTGTAGAATATTGAAAATTTTTCATTTCCCCCATCTCTCAAGTTTGTAATGTGTATATCTCAACTGAAAATGCTATATATAAACTATAAGATGCAATTTGTAGCCCTTTGAAAGCCACACAAAGATATATACTAATTTGATTTTGGATCTTGGAAAGTTTATAGATCTTAAATCTTGTTAAAGTTTAGTTTATATGCCACTAAGCAAGGTAGTAAAATAATTTGATATTTTGACAGGAAATCTATGGTCAGGTATTTGACTAAAATAAGGGTGCAGGTATTTGGCTGAAATCTGAGTGAAAACTAAAAGTATTGGCAATAAATAGATTACAAGTAATTTGTAGCTCTTTGAAAGCTCTATAAGGATATACAGAGTGATCGTAAATTCTTTCAACAAAAAGAGGTGATAGTATATATCAAGATGAACAATATTTGCAATGGAAGGGCTGCATTCCTCTTATAGTGCCAGAAAAGAGTAAAGTTACATATCCACATTGTTCCTTCAATAGTGAAAAAAATAGAATTAACTAATTTAGGAGTTTCACATTTGCATTAGAGAAAGACTTTAATCCACTGGATTTCTTCTGGGGGTACATGAAAACATTTGTGTATGAGACACCTGGTGGACTCTCTGGAAGATCTCGTCTGTGAACAAGATTAACACCACACCAGGAGTAATTTAGGAGATTCACATTTCCACTTGCATCAGAGAAAGACTTAAAGTAACTGCTCAAGGTTGCACCCGAGGGCATTGTTGCACAGCCAACACCCGCAAATGAAAGACTGTTGCAGCACCCTCTCACAGATTCCTGGTGCTGTGTTGATCTTGTTGACAGCAAGAATGATTCTCGCAATGAGATCTTACAGAGAGTGCAATTGGGTCTCGTACACCAATATGTACTTGTGCCCCCATGAGAAGTTCAGTGCAATAAGGTCTTTCTCTGATGTGAATGAAAATGTGAAACTCCTAAATTAGTTGTCTCTTTTTTCACTGTTGGATCAACATGGGTATGTAACTTTACTATTTTCTAGCACTATGAGTGGAATTTGGACCTAGATTCCATTGCAAATATTGTTCATCTTGATGTGTGCTATCACTCCCTCGCCCCTCCCTTTTTTTTCTTTATGTTGTTGAAAGAGTTTATGACCACTCTGTGTAATTGGATTTTGAATCAGGTTCTTAGTTTTGAAATATAGTGATTATAAATTTGATATTTTAGTATTTTGAATAGGTGGTTCTAATTTTAATATATTTAACTGTTTTGAATATGTATAAAGAAGACAAAGCACACACAAAGAAAGATGTTACTCGCGCAAAATCATTTTGGCTCTATCAGACTGGAGCCATTGCTGATTTAGATTTTTTTTTCTTCTAAGGTTAGTAAGTATAGGAACCCAGTTTTTTTCCTTATAGGACCCAATTTTAAATTCTTGATTATTACTGGGATTTCTGAACTTTCTATATTCTAATTTTCTTTATTTTGTGGAATTCATAGTTCTTTTTCCCTATTTTTAGGGGTTTGTCACTCTTATGTTTAGGTGTTTATCACTCCTTTTATTCCTATTTTTTAGGTTTAACTCTTCCATTTTCCTTACTATTTTTTGAAAAATTGGGTTCCTGTTATTAGTTGTTTTTCAAATGTATTTTTAATGAAATGAAGAGCTATTTCGTTTTGCTGTATTACTGTGTAGAAGTATCAGATTAGTTGTATAGAAATCTTAAAGTTTGTAACTTGTCTAGATCTTGGTATTTATGTGGAAGAATTGATAAAGATGAGATATTTTAATTTTGTACCATAGAAAAATTTATAAGATTTAAATTTGAATGCATCCAATTTAATAGATTTAATTATTATATACACAATTGAGCTGAAGCATTTTTAATTCTGGTTTACAATTAACAAGGTCAAGATGGGTACTTTTTTGCATTAATTTAAAATTTCCTCATTTTTGGTCTTTCTGCAATCTCATGCCTGTGAATGAAATGGACACGAACATATTAAAATAGTATTTGTTACATTATTAAAATAGTATTTGTATAATTTATTTTATATTCCCATATATTGCAGAGTTCAAAAGTATCCTCATACATCTATTTTCAATTTGTAATTATTGCAAATTAGAGCAGCAATGTTAATAAAAATGAATAAGTATTTTATTTAAAGGAATAAGTTTTTCTTAAAGGGTGCAATTATGCAATTCAGTTTATATTCTTGTGTATTGAGATTCCAGAAGTATCTTTTTCGATCATCTTCAATTTCTGTTTATTTTGCATTAAGATGCAAAGTATCTTATTTCATATTATTATTATTATTATTTTTTTTATTTATTTATTTTTAACATTTTATATTTCAGTAAAAAGCCAGTTATTTAATAAAAGTATTACACTACATAAAAATGATGGGGCGCGGTAGCCCATTGGTTAGCACGCTGGCGTTGCACTCGGTAGGCCCGGGTTCGATTCCAGCCACTGCCAAAACTGCCGCAGTGTTCATGCGGAGTACGATCACGTTAAACATGTGGGTCCGAAAGTCCTTCCGAGAGGTTGGTGGTAGGGGAAGGAGGGTACGGTCCCAATGGATGCCTCCCCCACTGGGTTCCGGTCTAAATTGGGTGGCACTTCCCGACCGTCCAAACAGTTACCTTACACCTTTCTGGTAGGTCGGACGGTCTGGGTTTCAACAACAACAGCTACATAAAAATGATGAAATACATTATCACATTGTACAAAATTTTGAAATGCTGTGAGAGAAAACCTAAGATCAATGTTTATCAATATAATGTATTGAAAGGCAAGCAGATTTCAAATAAGCTGAATTGTATAAATTGTTTCTACATTTTTTAATGTGTAATTATGCTTCAACTTGGAACTACAAATCGTAAAATTTATTTTACCAATACAGTAATTAATGTCAAGATCACTAGTTAATTATCACTAACTAATTATTACTAGCTAATATAAATTTTGATTTATATATTAATAGGAGGGAATTTCAGCTTCTTAATTTATTCAAGCTAAAATTGAGTTTTATGTGAAATCTAAAGTTAATCTACACTAAAAATACTTCATTAATAATAGCATAAAAAGTTGATTAAAATTACCACTTGTACTGATACTTTGTTTTAATTTTTGATACTTTTGATCAACTTTTTATACTGTTATTAAGGAAGTATTTTATTATTAATTTAGATGACGAAAAATTTTGTTTTAAGTTAGTTTAATTCTTAGTTGGTATTAGGGGTGTTCCGATATCAGATACTGATTATCGGTTTTGTTGATATATTGGTATTTTCCTAATACAACCGATAAACTGATTTTTGAGAACCGATAGATCCGATATTTTTTTCTTCTTTTTTATACTTGGGTATTGAGAAAATGGGTTTTCTTTTACTGCCTTTCGTTCTCAAACAGAACGATGTGCAGAAAGACTATAAAATACAGAAATATCTCGTTAGCTTAAAAGGTAGAAATTGGAGGCCAGGAATAAGTCTTATCAGATTTTGTGCATCTGCATGAAAGGCCAACTCTTAAAGGCAAAGTTCATTCAGCTCTATGTTCAAATTTTATAGTCAATGGTCCTCGTCACACACACACACATCTGTTATGTCTTTAGCATGATATGGTGATCTTTAACTCTTGATACATAAATGAAATCCCCTTTTAAAACTAAGTGAGTCAGCCACAACAAACATTCCTAATTAGATATACAGTATAAATATTATATTTGGTGTTTCCAGTTGAAAATAG
This sequence comes from Amaurobius ferox, assembly GCA_951213105.1. Lineage (NCBI taxonomy): Eukaryota > Metazoa > Arthropoda > Arachnida > Araneae > Amaurobiidae > Amaurobius > Amaurobius ferox. The sequence goes on from OX578135.1 coordinate 102,167,458, forward strand.
AGTTGCCAAATTGTGCTTTTGAACCTTTATTGTGACATTTTGAAACAAAATAACTAAAATACTAAAAAATAATGCTCGGGTGCACCTTCCCGGGTTCCTCAGTACCTGTTGAAGACCCAGACCACTCGACTGGCCCGGGAGGCTTACAGCAACTGTTTGAATGGCCGCCCTCAGTACCTGTCGAAAACTCAGGCCACCTGACTCGCCCTAAGGCATGAACAACAAATTGAGTGGCTGGACCCTAAGTACCTGTGTACCTAATTTCATGAGCCATACAACACTTGGATTTCCCTCTACAGACTGCACATCTCCCTTCTGAAATACTAGTAAAAGTGTGATCCGTGGATAGCTTAAGTGGTTGAGCGTCAGCTAGCAAACAGGCAAGTTCGCAGATAGGTGCTTCGTAGTTCATGTCCATGCTGGAACAGTGGTTCTTTTCTTAAAAAAAAATCCTTATATACTTAAACACTTCAGTGTATAACTAATTTTTTTTGTTCAAATTGTATAGCATACCCCTCGGTGTGCAACAGTATGTTTAGTTAATTGCATAAATTACAACTTTTTATTGGGATCAGATTGGAAACACAGGCTCATGACCAGTGCAGTAAATGCACTCCATATTACTCACTTCTTTACAAGTTATTGAATGTTGACCTTTTTTTAGTAACTTGTTTATGCGACTTGGAGCCCGTATGCAGAACATTCTTTTGTTCCTACCTGTTGGTAACCCTACTCACGACGGGCTTGCTCTCGGTTTATTCATCAATTGATGTACATAGCCTTTCTTTTCTGTTTTCTGCCTTCTCAGCAATTTTTTATTGAACCATTGTGTAACCACAGGCTCACGACTAGTGCAACCAACACAATTTTCATGTCCCTATTCAGTAAATGCACCCCCTATTATCCACTTCTTTACAAGTTATTGAATATTGACCTTTTTTGTAAACTGTTTATACGGCCTGGGGTCCCAAGCTTCCTGGGCCTGTATGCAAAACATTCTTTTGCCCCTACCTGTCGGTGGCCCTATTCACTCTTGGTTAGCTCTCGGTTTATTCATCAGTTGACTTACATAGCCTTTCTTTTACACTTTCTGCCTTTTCAATTTTTCATTGAACCATTGTGTAACCAAGGTGACAGACGATTTTCTGAAAGGTTGTCTGAAATATTTGCTGTTACAAATGTGCAGAGAATATTATTAAATGATGTTTAGAACAATTCGCTAGAGCGGATATAACTAGCAATGCCCAAACATGTCTCCTTAAAAGTACCATAAATAGAAAAGTTTTGATTAAGATATAGTTTTTTTTGTTTGTGCATTTATATTCTTTTATCCCTGATTACAATCCAAAATTTTGTATGCAATTTTTTTCTATTTCCTATAGAGTAATTGTCTCACTCTGCTCAGATTAATGTAAATTATTTATTATTTCACGATCATTCTTTTACTCTGATTTTCAGAAGAGCATATAAAATATTTATTATGTGCATCATAAATATTTTCATTTTTTAATATTTACGAAGGTGGTCAGTTATAAATATAAATTATGGCTGAAATAAGTTTTATACATCAATTATGAATTTGTTATACATTATAATAGCAATCTAATTGGTATCAGTAGTGGATCATATCGGTTCTTTGGTAATTTGATAGTATCGGTTATTCAATATCTGTTCTTTTTTGGTTTCATAACATCTCTAGTTGGTGAGATCTATCCAGAGAACCTGTATCTAATGCAAAAATTATCAATGAAACTTGCAGATATTGGGACAAAATATTAAGTATATATGATATGTATTTTTAGTTTAGGTTAAATGCATTTTCATATTAAGATTTATTTTAGCTGTATTACCCCCTCCCCCCTCCGTAATTTTGTTTTTATATTTTGTGAATTTTTTTTTATTTTGTGACTTTATTCTGTTTGGGGATATTTTTAACATATTTTTATGTTTTTAAATTTACCTCCTATTATTTCAGTATTTATAATTTTTTTCTATTTTCAGCTTTTTTTACTGTTCTGACTCTAAATCATTTTTGACCCCAAATCATTTTTATTTGTTTTAAAAAATAATGTAAAGATATTGTAAGTTAATTTTATGATTTGTTATGTAGTAAGAAATTACTCTTAACAATTATATATGTACTTCAAAAGTAATTCTATTAGCTGAATTATTTAAAATATATGGAGAATCAACAAAGTTACAAAATTAATGTTAATGCTATAATATACCTTGGATACAGGCTTCCCCTTAATTCTCTTGTACCATATCTTTAATTATTAGTTTTGCCAATAAATTCTGTCAAGAAAAATTATGAATTAGTAGACATTTAAAAATGTACAAACTATTGGTTATGGTGTGTGAATGATACTTTTGTACTGGTTGTCAATAATTTATATCTTTCCAATTTGTTTAATTTAATTAATGTTATTGATCCTTGTATTTAATTTATGCATGAAGAATGTAATAATCAACTTTTTTATCTTGATGTTCTTGTATCAAATAATGATTCTACATTTTTTTTACTTCGACTCTTTGTAAAACTTTTGCTATTTCCATGATTTTTTTTTTTGTTTATTTTTACTGCACTTTAAAATTATGTTCAAATGCTCACAATCTTAATTCTGAGAATAAACTATCTTAAATCTAGAGCTTTTTCTAGAGGCTGCAATCCCTTCTTGACAAGGCATTGCATAAATTTAGTAAGCCGAAATTGGTTTATAACATATATTATTATGAATTTTGTTCATGTAATTTTAATGATTCGCCTTTTTTTTTTTTGCTATGGGTTATAACTTTGCCAAAATTTTATTTCACTTAAATATTAAGCCTGTACCTCCTATACAAAATTAAATTTTCTTCTCTTAAAAAAATATTTTTTATCATGAATCATTGGCAGGGTAAGAAATTTCAGATCATTAAAAAAAAAAAATCTGCAATTGTGTAATTGTTAAAGTAAAAAAAAAATTCATATAAATATACACAACAGTAAAGTATGCACTAATGATAGTACTGATAGTAATGATAATTCACTGATAATGATTTGTAAAAAAATAAAAAAAAAAGGCATTCTCAAAGTGGATAGCTATTTACACAGGCACCGACTTTCAAACATTTTGGGGAGTGCTCAAAAATTAAAATGTCTTTAAAAATTTTTAATCGTTCGGGAAAATGGTAGCTTATCATGAATTTATTGAAGTCCTACAAGGTTTGAAAAATTGATCAAGATGAAACATAAACCCATGCAGAACTTATATTCCCATCAGGGGTGTCTCCATACCAAAATCCAGGATGGGAGGCAAATGGCCTAAAAAAATGTAATAACATAAATGAGAAAAGTATTTGCACTCTCATTTGCTAGTAATTTCTGTTATTACTTATACAAAATGTATTTAACCAGACTTGTGCTCTCTTTATGAGCTCATCTGTGATTAAATCCATGTTCAATTTGGTAGCTATCTCCTTGTGAACATGCAGAATAGCCACGCTATTTAGTCTCTGCTGCTTCATTGTAGATCTCAAGTAAGTCTTGAGTCATCGGAGAGTAGAAAAAGATCTTTCAGCTGTACAGGATGTAACTGGAACTGTTAATATTCGGTTTATTAATTTACAAAACTCTGGTATGAGCGAGTGGAGAGAAATGTTTTCTTTTCTATTAAAAACTTCAACTATATCGGATATACTGTTAATTTCTGCAGAATTTGCCTTAACTGTGTCCCAAAACATATCCCAGTGAAGCGACAACCTTTTTTCTATCAAAATCCAAACTGTAAAAAGATACTATTTGTTCTTCACTTTTAATTTTATTGAGGGCAAAGTTTTCAATCATGGAAAGATGCTCCATCGTCTTTTTCTCAAATCTTGTTTTTAGGGAACTTATGACATTGTCCACTAATTGAAAGTAAATTTGACGATATCTTTCTTTAGGTGACTGAAATTGATGACTTCCCTCGTCAAATCTTCTTACAATATTTCTAATCCATGGAAGAACAGGATCATCTAAATCCAATTCTACACCTTTTTTTTTTATTACTTCTTCCCATAAATCCTCAAAATTCTTTTCTTCTCTCTGAGTCGGAATAGACTATCTACTACACTCTCGATGTAATTATTTGCATCTTGAAAGTTCAAGGATGTTTTCTGGAGGTCAATATTTAATGTCTCCACTCTTTAAAAGACAAACATAACAATTTTTGTCATAAAGAAAAATTCGAATTCTTTATTTTTTTTAAAAAGCAGTTAGCTTTTGCTTCTGCTTCACTAACGTCCTTGCACATACCTTCAAGGAACTTAATAACTGTTTCATAATTTATTTCCAATGATGAAATGGAGCTAACTCTCAAACACCATCTAGTTGGGCAGAATGATCACAAGGAAACTGTATCGTCTGAACCTAATTGAAACGTTTGGAAAATTTTTAATCTCTTTGGAGATCCTCTTATAAACTATATTAACTCGCGCACCAAAATTAAGTAATCACAAATTATTTGTAATTTGAATATACTGTCTTGCACTACCAAATTTAAAGTATGTGTAAAACAATGAATATAAATAGCCCTTGGCACGATTGACAAAATCCTTGATTGCAGTCCTGAAAGGTGGCCGCTGACATTAGCAGCTCCATAGTAGCATTAGCCATGGCAATTTTTGATATCCAGACCAAAGAAAGCTAGAACATTTGTTATTGCACATAACAAAATTGGTTGATGATAAAATTTTGGCAGGTGCTGGAGTATCCGAGCACCCCCGCAGTCGGCGCCTATGGCTATTTATTCTTTATTGATACATCTGTTATCTGTTGAAAAATACCATTTGCCAATAGCTAATTTTGTATCAAAATTAAACTGTGGACTATTTATAGATATAACTTTTGAGAATAAATTAACGGTGTTGCCTGGGTCTGAAGGAGCCTGCTACTTAATTAATACATTTATAGAATCGAGTCTTCAAACTGTCTCAATGACTGCACTCTGCAGTTGAGGGGGGGGGGGGGATGTAAGGTAAGGTTTAAAACTCAAGAGTTCCAAGGCAGGCATGTGCAGAAAAGTCCACCGGCTACCAGAAAAAGAAGTCCTTCTCAGAATAGGAAAAAATTATCTAAATTTTTATGAGTTTGCTTAAAAAATCGCATAAAATAATATTCATTTTTTTTATTAAAATACAAAGATATACATACAACTTTTTGCCAAACTACAGAATTGGACTAATCTTCCTCTTTTGGATGTAGTGAAATAAGTATCTGATAACCTAAAAAGTGCAAATTTCATGTATTAATAAATAAATAAATATGATTGAGTTGTGCTACAGATTTGGTTCAAACATCTTTGTAAACATCTGATCTTTCTGATTTTTTGAAGATGAAAACTCTGTGATAATATTTTCAGCTGCTAAGGAATTGATTTGTATGAAAATCACTTAAAATTGTACTAAACATAAAATAACTGAAAAATATTCAAATTTAAAAGAAAAAAATGCACAGAGGTGCATCGTCCCGGGTCCTGAATTACCTCTGTACCAAATTTTGCCACTGTTTGATGCATATATTTCATACATACAAACATTTTATTAGGTAAGTTTAATAGGTATTATTTAAACTTGTGCTAAATTTTAACATTGTGCTGAGGTTATTAAACTGTTTCTGTAAGATGTTTTTATACGATTAAAGCAATTGAAACTGTACTCATAAGAAGCAATACTTGGGGATAAATCAGAAAGAAAAAATGTGCAATAAATTTTTAAATGAGCATATCTTCATTTTGATACTCTTAACAATTTTTCATTGAAATTTACTGAAAATATAGTGAGCTTATATTCTGACCATTCTGCTCAAATAACATCTATTTATTCACTTCAGTCTTCTGGATAAATGTACTTGCACAACATTGCATTTCTTGAATGCCGAAATTTAAAACTTTTTTCTTACATGGCCAATTGCAAACTGTAAAATATATGTATGGTAGTTACTACGTCATTAGAAACCAATTCTGATCTTTTTGGCAGAAGTTTTTCTCTTATAGATTGAAAGTTAATGTCACTTGGATTTACTTTTGTTAGTTGAATTTCTTTATATATGCTAGATATTGTTGCATTTTCCAAAATTTCTGTTCTATATGTCCTATTCAATTCTTGCAACGAATATAACACTTGCTGTGTTTCTCCTTTTAATGATGAAATCATCAAATTTCTATTTTGCAGTGATAAGTGGATTTTTGTTTATTATAAAAATATAAAAAAAAAAGCATTAATATCACAAATGTGAATTGTTTCAAACTTTTAAGTAGTCCTTTTGTTTTTAGCGAGTCTGCATCATTATTTGCCACAAATTACTCAAGGTATTACAATACTTTTCCCATGACGTACTTAATGCACGTAGAACATTTTTTCGGCTTATCACCCATCTTATAGTGTGAATATCACTGGGTTTAAAAAAAATGTCACCAATCACTACTGATATTTTTTGTAGTTAAGGCAATCTTTTTGAAGAGTCACTGTAAAATTTATATACATGTTTTATTGCTTTATCAAAGGTTTCCATGTAATCCAATGATGTGCATGAATCCAACATAGCTAGTTGTAACCTATGGGCTACATAATAAATATTTATTTTGGACAAACTCCTTTCATTTTAACTGCAAATCCAGATTTACAACTAATCATGTTGGCTACTGCATCTATTCCGAAGACTGCAATGTATATCTTATTTGCAGATGTTTCATTTGTAAAAAAAAATGAATCTAAAAATTCTTTTACAACATCAAAATATCCTTTAGATGCCGCCTTTCTCAAATTACCACACCTAAAAAGTCTTCTTTTTAAATGTTTGACATAAATAATTGCATTGTCTGTGATTGTCCTGTTAGTCAATCTATAAATCTTTATGCTAATAAATGTCATCACTTTAACCTTTCCTTTTAATTATTTCTCAGGACTTTAGCTATATAATGTAGAAATTTTTGTGTCTTTTGTTTCCATATTTTTCTAGAATGTACACACCTAACTTTGTTAAAGGCAACATATCTTTGAAATTAGCAAAGGCCTTCTCAATTTTTGCAATTAATATGCAATGTTGAGAAGGTTTTTCATGTGCAAAATCATTTACTTATCTAATTTTTTATGCACTTTGTCATAGAAGGCATTTCTTTCTCTTTTAAACATTCAACATTAATCTAATCCAATGAACCTTATTTTCGTTGTGAAATGTATATGTCTATTTTGAAACATGGTGTAAATCTGTCAATCCATTTTTTATCTACACCACTATTCACAACTTTCTTACAGTATATGCAACTTACTGTATCATTGATCTTATCATATGATATCCACGGCACTCATATGTGTCTTCTCATTGCAGTTTACAGGTCGACTTAACTGATGATTCACCAATACGTTCTTCAGAAGATTAAGGTGGTTTATCCAAAGAATCTTTCAATGCTTTTGAAAAATAATTACTAGTTTAAGTTGCTTATTTGACATTTTATAGTAGTTACAACATTGAGTTAATAGTGACAAAATAAAAAACCTTTACTCACATATTGTCAGACAGTATAGTAGTCAGTGAAATTAACATGAGGAGAAAATAACTTTTTTACTATTGTGATGGATGACGAAAAATACATGCAATGACGATTGAGACAAAAGCAGTTAAGACATTGTGTATGCGCACATCGTGGCAGCTACTAATAAACTGATGTTACTGTAATCTGCCACTGTTTGTGGCCATGGCTTGTTACTGTGGTGTCAGTTTATATTAGTAGTGATAATAAGTGCACTGATGTAGTTAAATAATAAACTATAAAAATTCCTGCACAGCTGTTGCATTATGCTGAGATTAGCGATGAATCGCATCTGAATAGCTAGTGGGCGAGTTATTGAAGATTGTGATTTTTACAAATGTTGTTGCCTTTTCTTTGAAAAGCTTTGAAAAAGAAAAGCATATAATAGCTAAATTTTGTACCTTATCATTGGGGTTTTTATTATATTCCATGTCACCTTAAGAATGTTGGGTTCACAAAAATGTTCTTAAATTTCACACTAAGGAATGCATGAATTTTGTTTATTTGAGGAATGTACAAGTCTTCAATAATTGTTGAACATTCTTGTAACTTCAATAGTGCTTTTAAAATTTTTGATGTTAAGATAGTTTTTTACATGTAATTAAATGTTTAAATGAAACATTTTTGGAGGTTTCTAATCTTTGATTGCAAGCTTACTTGTTAAATGACATTTTTTTTTTCGTATTTCTTTGACTCTGCAATTTCTGATTCTTATTTGCTTAGTCTTTTAATTGTATTTTAATGTATCTTATTTTTAAAGCTATTGACTGTTTTCGCTTTGATAAAGTTAACTCATTTAGTTGCTGAAACCAGTTGTATTATTTTATGTATTGCTATTTTCATCTCTCATTAAATATTAGCTCATTTAGTTAATGAAACTGATTAACTGTTTATGTAACTGCTTTCTAGATGAAGTGTGTCAATTTGGTTCTGAAACTGGTTATTTTTGCTATAATCCAATTTATTTTGTAGTCATGTATATTAACATTTATTGCATTAGATTAAGAGAATCTTTCTACTGTTTTCTCACTGTTTCATTTCTAAAATATTTTTCTTATGGTTTTTTGCTACTTTATTAATGCTTCTCTTATTGAACTTAGGCTTTTAAATAAGCTATATGACTAATTTCTTTCTTTAGTATCTACTCTTTTTTTTTTTTTTTTATATATCCTGCTTAAGGTTTGCGAATAACTGAGTAAAAATATTGATGCTTCTTGTTTATATTAACATAGATTTGTACTCATTATTTAAGAAAAAAAAAAAGAAAAAATTCAGTAACTAATGGTTTTCAAAGAAAGGAAAAAGTACTTATTATGTTTTCCAAATATAAAAAAGAGGACATGCTTTGGCTAAACATGGTGTTTCTTGTGCAATTCTGATGGAAATTGGTCTCAAAAACTGTCAGCTATATCCTATTAAAAACTTGTTCATTTGGAATGTTTTTATTCTAAAATGTACATAATGACCTATAAGAAATGATGTTATGAATTTTTTTAATATGGTTCCTAATTCCATTTAAAAATTGACAAATTAAGACTAATCACTTTTCTGCTGATTGTTCGGTTTCTATTGCAAAAATTTGAAACTTTATTTCTATGTATTTTAATGTAACTAATCGATTGGTGTTACATACAAAAGGTTTAGTTGGAGCATATTTCATTTTTTTTTTCTTCCAATAATGGTGACGAGTGGGACAAATTAATTAGTTATTCAAGTTTATATTTACTTAAGTTTATTATTATAAATGTGAATTGTGTGATACAGGATATTTAAGGTCTCCAGATTCTTTCTATTTTTAGACATTACATGATTTGATTCTGAAACACAAAAATAATTTTTCTTTCTCTTTTAGTGAGGCTGATAATAGAAATTTTCAGTCAGTTAAACATGGAGTCCGATCTAAAGGTGAATCACAGAAAGAATTGCAGCTTGACTTAGAAAATAAGTTCTCTGCCCTCCACCAAGAGAAATAGCCTAGGAAAACATTAGTTCATTACATTTAAATAAAGTATACATATGCAGTGTATAATAAAAATGTTTGACCAAGTGACCGCAGGAATTGAATGAAAGTGACAAAGTATCTTCTATAAAACTTGCAAGATTTTTTACTGTGAAAACTTTAAAGTACATACTACCATCACATATAAAGAAAATATAGTTAAGATTTAATATAAAGATGTTATGATATATAATAAAATATTTGACAGAGTTAAATTTCATATCCAAGGATCATATTTATTGGCAATGATCTTTTATTTGTGAAAAAAATTACATGTAATTAGTAGTTTAAGTTTATCTATAACTTTGCATTTATGTGTTTGCATCTTTCTATGTTACCTGAAATTTTTTTAACTTCAATATATATCTTGTCCTGTGCTTTGAATAGGATTGTACATTATTTTATTCAGTTAAAAATTGTATTTAGGTATTATTTTTTTATTTTACACAATCATTTTTATGCTAGTGTTGAATGACTGAAAGAAATTTAATCAGTTTATTTTTAAAATACTTTTAAAAAATTCTGTTAGAATATATACATTTAGATTCTGATGAGAATAATCACGAAAGCTTTTTGGAAATATTTTATTGTTCTATTGACTGTTTCGTCAAAATACACAATTGTAAAAAGGTAAATTGTGATAGTTGACTTACAAATGAATTTTCTCATAAAACAAGCGATGATCTTTGTAAATGTTTGAAACTAGTTTGATATCAATATTTTATGTTTCGTATATGAAAACTATGCTGTTGTGTGATGTGACTGATGTATTTTACTTGTATTGTTATATTTTGGATTTTGTATTTATATATCATGTATACAACTCTCCTTTATTTTTGTGGTTTTCCAAATTTCTGTTTTAAGCAAAAGTTACAAATACTCTTTACTTTATCAAACTTTTTAAAAATACTTAATTTTTTTTTTCTCTGATTTTGTTCTTGTCTAAATTGTTTTATTTGAAAAGTACAAATGAAGATAACTGAATTCATTGTAATTCTTATTGTATTGATTTTCATTTCAGAAGTTAAATAAAATTTTAAGAATAGTTTTCATTTCCAATTTTTTTTTTTTTTGTCTACTTACCATTTAAATTTTGAATGCTCTGTTTAACACATTTTTGTTTGATAACACAAGTCCTTTATTGTTGGTGTTATATAAGGGTACAGAATAAGATGAGATTGAATCCAAGGCTAGGATCTGAACAGATCTTTTATAAAAGAACTTGGACCCAGTTTATAGGTTTCTGTATATAAGTGAAATTTGTATTTGATAATTTTAATATGTTGATATCTGGGCTGAGATGACAGCCCAGTGGTTAAGGCGAGAGGATTGCACATGGTAGATCTGCGTTCAATTCTTGATGCCACCCAAAACTGTGAGAGTGGAATACGAGTACATTAAATCTATGGGCCCAAATTTCCCTACAAGAGATGATGTGTTAGGGGGAAGGTGGTATGGCCCCTGTGGTTGCCGTCCGCATTTGGTTCAGATCTAAATTGGGTGGCATTGTCTCAGCCACTCAAACGCTTGCAGGTAGGTGGGATGATCTGGGTAGGAAACAAATATATATATTTATATATACACACAATATGTTGATATCTAAAGTAAAGAAGTTCTGTATGAATGTTTTTAAAGGTCTTTGTTTATTTATATTTTTTATGCAGCATAGCAAAATCTTAATATATGGTCTGAATGCATGCTCAATTTTCTTATGCATTTTCTGGTCCAAGTCATGTTTGAGTTAATAGGGATCTGATTTAATTTGAGGCAGAAAAATAAGTTATTTTAAGTGTAGAATAGCTTCATGAGGCACCATTTTTTCAATGTATATGCGCATGAGTTTGGCCACGATATTTCAAACAAATTGAATTAAATTGGGCACAGTTATTTTAATTAATGAATGTCAGAGGCCTATTAATTTTTGAGTTTAAGAAAAATCCTTAAATTTTTGAACAATTTTTTTTTCTTGCAAATCAAATGGTCATTATAAACAAATGTTTAAATTTTTTATGAAAATAATTGTTTTGTATATGATTTTTTTATGTAAAACAAATGATATTTAAAGAACACCCAATTTGCTTTGTTCTCATTATTGTACATTCTGGATCTTCTGCTCACCTGTGTCAAAGACACGAGTGTTAAGCATTAAATATATTCACCAGTAGCATAGCGTGATATTTTTGACTGGGGAGGCTGAGCAATTGGTATCTAAATTTGGAATAGGTTTTTGTATTATAAGTGAAATTTATATTTTAAATTCGCACTTTTAATAAGTTTTATTTCCTTGGTGAATAAAATAATTTAACATAGAAATGCTAAAAGTGAATGAAATGCACGAATTTTTAAAATGTTACCTATGTAAGATAAATATGTACAAAATTTAACATTTTAAATGTTTCATTATTTCTAAATTAGTTGAACTTTTACAACCATTTTATTAAATATAAAGGCATGGTCGTTTTCCCTCAGAAAATGTTCTACGGGCACCTATGTAAGAAAGAGTGCACTGAAAATTGGTCAGAAATCTAGAACATAAGCTTTGTTGACTACAACTAAACTTAATTTCAAGTATGTCCTTAAACGGTATTGTATATTAATTATTTACAAATACTGTACTATGAAAACTTAAAAATATCTTATAATTGCAATATGCTAAGAATTTGCTAGAAAATTAACCACTTTATTTTTTATCCGAGATTCTCATGTAACATGGGATTTTTAAAAGGAAATCAGATTTATTCTTTCTAAAATTTCCAAATACGCAAATGGATACTTCGCCATACTGATGCCGATATAAAGAGCTAAGTCTACTTTGCAAACAACTTAAGTTAAATTTAGGAGTCATCCTTAGTATATTTCTTTGTTTTGATATTGTTTTAAAGTTAGGTAAATTCTAGGTTATTCATGAAAACTGACTCAAATTCTTGAGTATTACAAATAATGATTATTTTCTGTGAATATTAATTAATAGAATGTTTGACTCAAAATGGAGGATCCATTAGCCTTGCACTACCCACCCTCACCTACTCATCATTGATAAAATGTAATGTCCCACATCCAATAATTGATTGTTAATAAAGGGTTGAAAATGGGGAAGCAATAGCCACGCCTTTCTATAAGCTAGCTTCCATGTCAGTTAATCAGCTACGGAGGAGTTTAACAAATGTGTTGTCTTAATGCCATGCTTCTCCTTATAGACCACAAAAGCTGGATGATTTTAACTTCTAAAACATTAAAATATGCATTTTAGTTGGAAAAATACTTTGAAACGTGTCACTTCAAGCAAGTAAAAGGCAAGAATTATGTAAATAATACATATATATTTGCAAAGTTATTTAAAAATTATAATAAATAAATATGTTTAAATAATTCTTGAAATTAGATTTTAAACAGGGGAGGCTCAGCTTTTTAGCTCAATGCACGCTACAACACTGATACTCACCATTATCAAATGAGTAAATTCTTTGTGTATGTTTAAAAAGAAATTAATAGACTACATATATTGTTTAAGGGTTATCACTATTTATTCTTGAGATATTGGAAGTTTTGCATTTCCACGTTAAGTGGAGAAACTCTTAAACAAATTGAGTGAATTTTAATATTTCCAGCAAGGAGCGTCAGAGTACAATTAATTTAAGGGGAATACCAACCAGGGAAGCTCTTAATTTTTAGAAATAAATGTTATAAAAATAGATAATTATGTGAATAAATGTTATGGTGAATCATTGTGATTGGTTATTTAAAAGGGGATGAATTTTAGAAAGCTAACCTGTGCCGTTCTTGAAGTATTGTATGCTTTCTACTGAAAATGGGAAAAAAGATTCAAATTCATTGTTTTGTACATATTTTTAATTAAAATTAAATTCTAACTGATTTTAGGAATTATCATAAGCAGTTCTCAAGATGTTAGAAATTTTACTGTTCTCACTGGGAGCTTGTTATTGTGGATTAAGTAAACAATTTGCATGAAATTAGGTATGTTTATTTTTTCGTTTTGGCAGCAATAAGTGTTAGTTATAATCAAGTTATGATTTTAACTCTAATTTTTTACCCAAAATATTAAAATATATTCAATAGAAAAAACAATCAGGCGTAGGACATATCAAATATTTTGACATAATGGTATTTAGTTGTGATGCCATTTAGTGCAGTGACTTCATTAACAGGTTATTGTATAGGGGAATGTCTTATAAACATGAGAATCCTATGTGTTTCTGCTTTGCTATTGTTTTCTTTCACTCTGCAAACATTCTCTTGAAATTTAAGTACATAGCAGAATATGATTAATTTGAACTCGAGAAACAGGTTTGGCAGGCTGGTATTCAGTATCAATATATGAAAATATATCTTCCATTTTCCAACTACTACAAACTACAACATTGATATTAAAGTATGAAAGTACTTGTTACCCTGTTAGATGATTATGCATTATCCAAATAGATAAAAGTTGTTAAAGTTTGAATTGTGATAAAATTCTAATTAAATGTGTTCCAATTAAGGATTTTCTGAATTAAAATGTGAATAAGCTGTCCGACTCACAGTCGGTAGAATGCAGATTTGTAAAAGAGAAAGAAAAACAAGCTTTGTTAGATATATAATAAATTCGCAACTAATTAACAGCACTCATATCTGCTCGCAGGATATGGTATTCTGAAAGTAAACATTTGAATCCTAGATATTTTAAAAAGTAGTTGCGCCTTATATATTCGAAATGGTTTCAAATATTTGTTTGAGGTGCAGTTGAAATGCATCAAAATTTGTATTTTTAGCCAGCACAGAGGAATTTAAAAAAGATATAGTGACATGCATTGTTTTAATAAATTTATTTAGTTGTAAAAATTGATTAAAATTGGTAAATGCTTGAAATTTTTACAAGTCAAAGAACTGCCAAAGAATTTTTCTGGATGACAAAACCCAATTCACCTTTAAAATATCTTTAACACATAAGATCAGCTACAAAAATAAACAAATATTGTCACTTAATTACAGTGAAACACTTAACCTTTACAAAATATGGTAGCCCTAGTAAAAGATGGTTATTACATATATTTTAAACTATCCATAGAAGAATTTGAACAGAGAAATTATCCATCAAAATTTTTTGTCATGAGATTTGAACTGAGTAAAATTAGATGCTGAATATAACTTGTATGTACTGTTGCAAAATTATATCTGAAATGAAAAGCCTCCTCAAACTGATTTGTAATAAAAATTAAACGAACAGAATACACAGCACAGCTAAATTATTTGCCATTGGTAGATTGCCAATTTAAAAACTGGATTTTATCTGTTCTACTAGTATTCATTTAATTTAGCTTTTAAATTTCTGTTGATTTTAGATTTCAGGCTCTAGTTTGTTTTGAATATTGAGCAAATGAAATTTTCAATGCTGTGTTTAATGATGCGGAAGCTCAAAGTTGATGATATTTACTTGATAAAATTGTCATTCATCAATGGGAATGAGGTAATTTTCAATTATCTATTTTCAGTTATAGTTAACAAAGTTTGCTACATGTTTTGCATTAATGAATATAACTGTTACTTATGAGAATACAAATTCTATGTACTTCCTTGATAGAAGTAGACGTGAAAGTTAGTTGAAATGTTTCAAGAGAGGACATTATGAGCACTCTTCAAGTCAAGAAAAGTGTGCACTTATAGAAAGATCAAATACAACTTCCAGTTAAACTCATCTTTACCTGCAAAAAAAAGGTACATGTTTTTGGGAAATAACTGGAAGTGGAGTAGTAAGAAAGCTCGGATTCGGCATATGCTTGCCTTTCATGGTATATGTTGATTCTTTGGAATTTGAATATTACAGGTCCAAACCATTCTGGATCCACCATAGGAATGCACACATTTTTAGTGAATAACTCAAGGTTTGGGGCAATTTGGAAATTCAAATTTGGTGTATCATTGCCTTTTACAGTATATTGTAATTCCTAGGACTTTGAACTTTACTCGTCCTCTTCAGGTTTTAAGAATTTACCCATTTATTTTGAAATGCACTAAAAAAAGTAGAAAACAAACAAGTAAGACACCAAGTTTCAGGATCCACACTTTTATTTTTAAACTAGAAAATGTACCCAGTGTTGCATGCAGGGATTAATTGAATTTTTAAAGTGAGGATTAATTGAATTAATTCATTCAATATTTTAAACGGTGCGGTTATTTGTGTAAGCACATATGTGATTGTGTCCCGCTCACTAAGCAGGCTTAATATACCTAAATAAATGACTAAACACATCTTAGCTTGCTATATGGTTGCATAGGATCTGGCCCCAAGAACATTGACTACTGTACCCTAATACGACTGTATTATGCTCTAATACAACTGCATTATGCCCTAATATGCCTTTCGCCCTCTATGTGAGCTTGATACACTCTAAATAATCTCCTAAGAAGGTCAACTTGTGCCTTGTGTGTTTGATGTCTTTCACCTTTTGCATGGGTTGGGCACAGTAGTCCAGTGGTTAGCACGTGGGATTTGCACTCGGTAGGCCCAGGTTCGATTCCCGCCACTGCCAAAACTGCCACAGTGTTCACGCTGAGTACGATCACGTTAAACATGTGGGTCCGTAAGTCCTTCCGAGAGATTGGTGGTAGAGGAAGGAGGGTACGATCCCTGTGGATGCCTCCCCCACTGGGTTCCAGTCTAAATTGGGTGGCACTTCCCGACCGTCCAAACAGTTACCTTACATCTTTCTGGTGGGTCAGATGGTCTGGGTCTCAACAACAACCTTTTGCATGGGTGTATTTTTGATACGCTCTAAATAGGTCTCCACTGATATATATGCTCTACATAATTTAATATGTTGTACTATACTCCAAAATATTACCATCAAATGTATGGAATCAATACTACCATTAAATGTATGAAATCAACGATTTCATACATTTAATGGCGATATTTTGGAGTACCAAATTATAATGAAATATCAGTTTTATAAAATTTCTAACCATCCACTTCTATTATATGAGACGAAAATATGAGAATTTTATTTTTTCATTTTAGTGCATTTTAAAATTAAAGTGTGGATTATAAAACTTCCTTGATGAATCATGCTTGCTTAACCATGGTTTTTGCTCGACTTTTTATTTGCTTAACCATGGTTTTTAATTCTTTTTTAAACCCAGGTTTTTTTTTTCAAGGTTGGATCTCTATAGATCATTGGCTGTTGGATATGTAGATTTGAGACTTTTTACTGTATTAATATTCTCATCTCAGAATTTTTGTAATTGTGAGGCAAAAAATACTAGACTATGCATGTATATACTGTGATTATCTATTTAAAATTTGTAGTTATATGAAATGTTAAATGTTTAATTTTTAACATAATCAAAATTTTAAGCTGATAGTATATAAACAGGATGAATTTTTTTTAAATTTCAACAGCATGTAGAAATAAGTTTTCACCTCTTTCATAATTTCTAGGCATCCAGGTGGTTTAACTTGATATTGTTTAATATATTTTTAAAAGCAGTGGTTCAGGATAGGGTTGTACATTTAAAAATTATTTTGGGCTTGAACTGGATTAGAGTTTGTGCTTTCTAATCCAGGCTGGATAAGGTAAAAGTCTAAAATTTCAACTTGTATAGACCTCTAACCTGGAATATTTACATTTTTAATATTTGCAGTGTGTGCTTGCACTCTTTGGAAGACCCCCCCCCCCCCCCTTTCAATTTTAAAATTCTTGACACCTTTATTTAATACTCTTGATTACTGCAACAGTAAAAAAAAAAGTTACATTAATTAAAATATGAATCTACATGCATAAACGTGAACATTTGATTCTTATGTTTTCTTGTTTTGAAACGGGTGAATGGTTCTTGGAGGTATGCATTGTGTGGTTTTATCCATATGAGCTCAACATCAAGTATAATGGTGTGGAATGCTGTCTTATTTAAGTTATGCCGGTTGCAGGTATCATGAACAAGTTAATGGTAAATCATGGATGCTTTAGAAACTAAAGTAGTAACCTACCTTCAGACAATCTTTGTTGTTGTCCCTATATGTCATGGAATATATAACATACACTTGTGATCAATAAGTAAAAACTTTGTGCAATGGATAAAGAAAAATTTAGCAATATAACTTTCATACAAATTATTATGCAACTCAGTATACAGTTGTTTTGAGGATATATTTTTACCTTTTGTCAATGCTAAACAGTCCAACAAACCCAAAGTCAAAAAAATTGATTTCAACATTTCTAACTTTGGGTTTATTGGCCTCTTTATCACTGGCAAAGGGGATCTATACATCTGTATGTTGGTCCCAGCAAACAGCTGATTCTTGAAGCAGCTGTATGCTGGGTCGTCATATAATAATTTGTGCATAACTGTGTTGCTTAATTTTTCCTTATTTCACTTATGTTTAACATATAAAATTTTCCCCTGGCTTGGACAGTCACTGGATTTGTCATCAATTGAGCAAAGGGGGCATAGTATTACTAGATGACTAGCCCACCAGACCACACTGTTAGTTACCACTAATGAATTGTGGGTATGTAGGAAGACATTCAGAATATCTTCTAGCTGTTTCCAGGCCATGTCATTATTACTGATTGTACTGTGTTCACCATGTGATGATTTTTGTGTCTTCTGTGCTGATTGCTTACATTTCTAGCATTACATCTTCCAAATCACTTACAGGTCTGTTATTCTAGTATTTTGTCTTTATTATAAATAATCTTCCAATATAAATGTCATCACCATAGCTTATGTCTTTCTTGGTGTTACAATTTTTGTAAATAAGTGTGATGGATGCTATATTAAGTTGTAAATCACAGTCATCATAGCCACACGGACAGAATATTTTTTTAGTTAGAGAATATTAGTTTTAGTTTGAATCTGCCCATGATTACATGTAGAAATACTCAGAAAAATTTTGTTTTAACCTATGTAGATAAATCCTCTTTTCAGTTTGCTTTCTGATATAAGCTTGATAAATTTTGGTTATGAGCAGTAAAACCCTATTATTATGCAATATGTGGCAAAGTCTGTCTTACTAAAGAAGTTGTATATATCTACATTTCATAGACTATTAATTATTCTACCTCATCATAGATTGACCTCTTATTTTATATCTTTGATCAATCTATGATATAGATAGATTATTTTATTTTATATCTTTGATTAATCTATGATATAGATAGATTATTTTATTTTATATCTTTGATCAATCTATGATCATAGTTTAATTGCATCTTGACAAGTGAGTTTATAGAATGTATTATGATTCTTTTATATGAATTCGTAAAATCAATTGTTATATTTGTATTATGCTAAAATTGTGGCTTATGACTTTAGTTAAGCCATTGAGATAAAATTAATATTTTGTGAACTTATCTGCTTCATCTCTTTTAACATTGATTTAAAACTCAATGTGATAGTGATGTTGCACCAATAATATTACTACAATTTTATATATATATATATATATATATATGTATATATATATATGTATATATATATATGTATATATATATATATATGTATATATATATATATATGTATATATATATGTATATATATATATATATATATGTATATATATATGTATATATATATATATATATATGTATATATATATGTATATATATATATATGTATATGTATATATATATGTATATATATATATGTATATATATATATGTATATATATATATATATATATATATATATTTGCTAAACTCAAAAGATTTAAACGCGGTAAAGGAAGCTCCTCCCAATATGATATTAAAGCGGAGATTAAAAGTATGCATCAACAATTCAATAACACATATCAATGGAAATTTATTAAATCATGGGTATTTGCAGTTAAGAAAAAACAATTAAACACAGTTTATGCTATTTTCTTAAAGTTAAATCTTACTAATGAACATTTTAATCATATTTTCTATGATTTGCTCATTACTAGATCAAAATATTTAAAAATAAAACTTAATCAATTTCATAATAATAACTGTTCTAATTTTTATTGTGTAATATCATTTAAGCATCCTATTTATAATTCCATCAACTTTAAGAATTTATTTAATCAATTTCATCATTTATTGCCTGTAAAGGATTTGAATGTTACTAAAACTTTTAAATATAACAAGCCTATTGGAAGAACCATTTTTAATTACAATGCAATTTCAAAATCTCTCTCAGTCGACATAGATTCCTCAACAAATTTCGATGGTGAATGTATTTGTAGTGTTGATAATTATGCTGAATTTATAAATCCACACTTGGGTCATATAGTTACTGGAGACTTAGCCATTGTAAAAGATAAATCTTTAAGAACTATAATGTCATTTGGCACTAAATTCAGGTTACCTTCATGTAATAATTCTAAACAAGTGTTAAAGTCAATCAATCTGGACCTTGATAAATTTATTTATGGATTAGCTTCTAAATATGCTCAGCCTTTAGAGGCATTTAATATGTGGAAATTTACTATTTTAAGATCTATTAAAAATACCATTTGTAGTATTAATTTATCTAAATCTATATATAATATGGATAATATAAAGCATTCTGTTAATGATTTACATAGATCTTTTGTTATTACTTATGTAGATAAAGCCTCTAATAATTATGCTATTATTTGTAAAAAATTCTATATTCAATATCTGCTAGATTATTTAAAAAATAATAGTCTATTTAAAATTGATTCACACTCTCTTAATACCCGGCCGTCCAAATGGCTGCTCATGTCCTCAGGACGAGCCGGACGGTCTGGGTCTTCAACACTCTCTTAATAGTATCAAATTGAAAATTATCAATATGTATAGTGATTTAGATATTAATAATAAATTTTTGACATTTCCATATATTGTGCTTATACCTAAATTTCATAAAAATCCTATTAAATTTAGAACTGTTACTAGTGGTCATAATTCATACTCTACTACTGCTAGTAAATTATTACTAAATTATTTAAATGTACTAAATAGTAATTTACGAGATTCTGGTGATAGCTACATTATTCTAAATAACAGTAAGGAATTAAAAAATAAATTAAAACGCTTGGTAAAATAATAGGATTTCAAACTTTTGATTTTAAAGATCTATTTAATAATATTAAGATCACTGATCTATATGATGTCATTTTAGCTTTATATAATGCTTATATTACTAAACATTCTGATCTTACAAAATTTACCAATTTTATTAAGCTTCTCCATTTTGTTCTTTTCAATAATTATATCTTTCAAGGTAATAAATTATACTTACAAGTCTCAGGTGTTCCACAAGGTGGCTGTAGTAGCAGTATGTTAGCTAATTTATACCTATATCATTATGAAAAATTCTTTACTTCAACTGATTATAAAATTTATAGATATGTAGATGATCTGATTTGTCTTGTATTTACTGATGACTATGTCATAGATATAGATTTCTATCCGGATAATTTGGAATTAATACCTAATGAAACTTCTATTAGTAATAATGTTTATTATTTGGATTTAAATCTAATTATAGAACCTGTTCATGGGATAGTTACTAAATTATATGATAAAAAAGATTTTTTTAAATTTAATATTAATAAATTATTACCTTTTAATTCCTGCAACTCGATTCAATTGTTTAGAAATATTATACTTAATCAACTTTTTAGAATTTATAGATTATCAGATAAAAAATTTCATGCTTTGCACATTAATAACCTCAAAATTACCAGTAAAATGTATCAATATCCTGCATATTTAGTCAATAGTATAGTTAATAAGTTTCGATTAGCCTAAAATTCTCATATTCTCCCCTTATTATCTTATTTTAGCCGTACTTCTTCATTCTCCTACAATTATATTTTCATCTTTTTATCTCGAAGCTTTAACAGTTGAATAACTCATTTTATTTCATTTTATTGCTTTTGCGCAGTACAGTTTTTATTACTCTCTTTGGCAACAGCAAATCACATCTTTTCATTTTGGCATATGGCAACATTGATCCAGTCATATTTTGCTCGTCATGGTTGCGCTGAAGAGGTGTGTTTTGAGGTATTTATGTTTCCTTTATTGTTCCAATCTATATGCTTGTCGTCCATATAACACTAGTTTATAGATAAAATCTATCTTGTGTTTCAGAAACAAGCATTTTTGTGTTCATTTCGAAAGGATATATGGACCCGACGAGAATTTTTTCGAAATGAACTTTTCGTAAGCCTAATCTCGTAAGCCTAAATCTCCTCCATGTGCAAGCTTTTTTGCTTGATTTTTTTGTTTTCTTATTTGCATTCCTCATTTTTGAAATTTGTTGATTGTCTTTGTCCTTATGACTTGCATTATGCTTTATTATTTCCTCTTTTTGTCTTAATTTCTTTTATTTCTTTGTATTTGTAGAAAATTTTGGAATAGTGTATTATGAGTTACTACATACATTCTAACTTTGGATTTAATAATTTATATTTATATATATATATATATATGTATATGTATATATATATATATATATATATATATATGTATATGTATATATATATATATATATATATATGTATATGTATATATATATATATATATATATGTATATGTATATATATATATATATATATATATGTATATGTATATATATATATATATATATATATATATATGTATATGTATATATATATATATATATATATGTATATATATATGTATATGTATATATATATATATATATATGTATATATATATGTATATATATGTATATGTATATATATATATATATATGTATATGTATATATGTATATATATATATATGTATATATATATATATGTATATATATATATGTATATGTATATATATATATGTATATATATATATATATGTATATATATATATATATGTATATATATATATATATGTCTTATTATTACATTTCAAATATATATATGTATATATATATATATGTATATATATATATATATATATATATATACATATATATATATACATATGTATATATATATATATAGATAGATATATATATACATATATATATATGTATATATATATATATATATATATATATATACATATATATATATATATACATATATATATATATATATACATATATATATATATATACATATATATATATATATGTATATATATATATATATATATGTATATATATATATATATATATATATATATGTATATATGTATATATATATATATGTATATTAAAAAATATATCAAAAAATTTAATTAGATTTTTTTTAATGAATGAGTCTAAAATTAGCTAATCTCAGATACTGGTATGATCTAATGGCTACCACCATAATCTACTGCTAAGTTCCTCTCCTAGATGTTTCAGATCTTTTATTTATTTCCTTTGCCGAGAGTATGTATTTTTTAACACTTTATAACATAGTTAAAAAGTGTTTATGACTTTGTTCATTCTGTCTGTCTGTCCATTTGCACGATAACTGCTGTAAAAATGACTTTATCAAGATGAAATTTTAGTATGTTGTTCAGACGGTCTGTAGGACCTATGGGAATATAAATGAATAATATTATCCAATTAATTTTGGATTGAACCCGGGTTGAAAATAGGAAATATATTGAACCCTTTGGGACCTAATTTTTTAAACATTTTTTAAGTGAATTTAAAATTCACAAATTGCTTCGAAAGTTTTAGGAAATATTCAAATTATCCCATAAAATAAATAAAAAAAATTTCAGCAAAATATATTTAGTAGTTTTTTAAATAAAAATAAAAATAATAATTACACCCTTTATATGAAGAGATCATGTGACCATTATATGAAGAGATCACCAATTTCAAAATAAAAAAATGACATCCATTTTGTGTCAAAATTGTGATTTTTAAAGTTCCTTTTAATTCATATTCAGTGTTGCATCCATCCTAAAACCGCTTTATTTTTGCTTAAATTCTGTGCATCTAACATACTGAAACAACGCAATTACAATATATTTGAGTTCAAATGATCATCAAACTTTGATTATTTCTACAACAAAGCCTAATTTTCACTTATGGAGAATGTAAGCACCAAAAGATGTGGAATGAGTTGTATAAGAATTGCTGCATTTCTTTAACGCAAAACTATTTAGCTCATGGAGTCTGCAATATAGCTGATATGAATGAAATGTTCATTGATTTTACATAAAGAAGTAGACGATTTTTTTCGATGAAGTTTTAAGCATAGAGTTAAATTACTTGTACCTCCATGGTTTTAAGTTTTTAAAGAAAATAGATTATTATAGTATTGTGATGAATGAAAGGAATAGAAGAAAGTTTATGAATGAAATACTGCTTTTATATCGAGAGCCTGGCAATTTATATTTCGATGACGTCATTTGAATAAAGTTCATTTGTTTTCGATGAAGTTTTGAAATATAATAAATTATTGTAGTATTATGATAATTTTAAAAATATTACTGAGGAATATATCGCATTTTAGTGATGTTTAAATAAAATTGTATTGAAGTTGGAAAGTGTTTCGTAATCAATGCTTTATGCATGATTAATCTTGTTTTGCTTTGCAGATAGCATGCACAGGAATTTAGTGACAGTTTAGGATTTGAAGAAAATTAAGTAGTGTTATCTGTAAATGCATTAAAGTGGCGTGTTTATTTATGACCCGGGCAACATCAGTAATTAGTTCTAGTATATATATATATGTATATATATAAATAAAAATTAAAGGATTTTAATCGAAAATAATGCATAAACTACTGTATGTACAAAAAAACCCATCTCTAGCATATCTGTTACAAATGAGTAACTATAGGCCAAGACTAAGGATGAAGAGAGAAGGTAACATATCACTACAATGGAAAGGGGGATGAGAAGAATATTAGGATTCAAAAATCACAATTAAAAGTATATAAAAATAAAAATAAAACTCGGCAAAAATGAGAATAGGCAATAACAATCAGCTTAAGATAAGAGATTAAGAATAGATAACAATCAATTGAAACCCCACAAAAATGGCGGTTAGTTCGAAATGTATATATATATATATATATATATATATATATATATATATATATATATATATATATATATATATATACAGGGTGTCCCAAAAAAATTGAAACACGCTTTAATTCTTTACCTGTTGGAGATAAGTGGACAATGTAAATTGCAAAAATGTTGAAAGTAAGGTAGAAAATAAGACTACGTTAATGAAATAGTCTTCCCATTTATTTTCAAAAAAGTTACACCTTTTAAATTTTTATATGACCCCCTTAGACAAATTTGGTCAATCGGAAATTTTTTATTTTTATTGCAACAAGATCATTAAAAAAACCCGCATATCTGTATCTTTAAAATTGAGAGAGTTATATTTAATTGAAAATTGAACATTGTGAATGGGGACCATATATCACATTAGAAATGTAAATGTGTGACATATGATAAAAAAGATAAAACTGGATGCTAATACATAGGAGACATTTTTGCAAATTCTGTGTAGGCTTACAATGCAATCATGGATTCTTAAGTACTTTTCAATAACGAAGTACTTTTTTGATAATTAAGTACTTTTTTTTTTATCTAAACAATTTCCATCTTCAATTTGTTTATGATCCCTATTTTCACTGATGAAACAGCCTTTCACATGGTATGAAAAAGTAGTTTAAGTCAGATTTTTTCCTTTATCATAATTCAGTTGATTTTAAAGATACAGATATGCGGTTTTTTTTTTAATGATCTTGTTGCATTAAAAATAAAATTTTTCCGATTGACCAAATTTGTCTAAGGGGGTCGTATAAAAATTTAAAAAGTATAACTTTTTGTAAATGAATGGGAGGACTATTTCATTAATGTAGTCTTATTTCCTACCTTACTTTCAACATTTTTGCAATTTACATTGCCCACTTATCTCTAACAGGTAAAGAATTAAAGCACATTTCAATCTTTTTGGGACAACCTATATATATATATATATATATATATATATATATATATATATAAATAATGTACTAGGTATCTGTGTTAGTGGCATTGTTAGTCGTAGATATTATTTAGCCAATGGTGTGTGTGTGGGGTGGGGTTGGCTCATAAACCTTCTTTGGCAACATCAGCGATTATTCTAAAATATTTAAAAATAGAAACATAACTGTAAATGCCTTATATTATCTTTGAATATAGTAATCATAATTTTTTTAAATAATAATTCTATTTAACTTTATTCTTTAGTTTCATTGCATCAGTTGTTTTCATATCAATTATGACATAGATTCTCCAATGGGCCAAATATGGTTTAAACCATGGAATGAAATAACAGGTATTTGAAATTCTCGTTCTTTTGTTGGACAGTTAAAACTGTAAGAGCTTATATTTGTGAAATCTTTTAGTCACTCCTAAATGTGAAAAATATAAAATAATGATTATTATCAGAATTCAATTTTTGACTGCTCAAAATTCTAAATGTATATAAATGAAAGAGATTGTGTTTCTAAAATTTGATTAAATTTTAAAGAAGCTTATTCTGTTTTAAGAAAATTGAACATATTTTCAGACATACATATAACAATATCATTGTTCTTTTATTATGAGAACAAATTTATTTGTAAATGAGAAGAATGTTGGAATTATCGGGAAAACTTATTTACCAACCTAAGTTAATAAAATTATCACTAAAGTGTAGGAATAAAATATGAGTGAACCCCGACCAAATAATAATAATAATAAAAAAATGGATGACAATCTAATGTCAGCAGTGTTCAGAAAAAATCACTTATGTGGTACTTTTTATTTTAATCACTTAGGGGGGCTCTTCCCACTGTTTGCTACATTTGCCAACCTTTGCAACTCGCTTCATGAGTTGGGAAGCTTCACCTCCTACTCGATGAGCTCACTTCACGAATTGGGAGGCTTCTCCTCGTTTTATGAGATGTTTCAAGCCAAATTAAATGTTAAATCGAAAAACAGTTTATTTCGGTGTGTTCCCCTACCATTTCTACAAA
Organism: Amaurobius ferox; assembly: GCA_951213105.1. Lineage (NCBI taxonomy): Eukaryota > Metazoa > Arthropoda > Arachnida > Araneae > Amaurobiidae > Amaurobius > Amaurobius ferox. The sequence continues at coordinate 102,193,927 of OX578135.1, forward strand.
TGTTCAGAATTTCTTATTTTTGTACGCTTATAGTTTTTGTGGTATGAGGCTGAGAAAATTTAGTACCCATGCAGAAGAAAATTTTTCACTTCAAAAGTGTATAAAATGTAGAATAACTCAAACTACATCGACATTAAAAAAAAGGCTCAGTCTTACAAAAATTTAGCTATGTAGGTATATGCTTGCAAAAATTCATTTAAATTGAAAAAGAGTTTATTTTAGCTTGTTTTCCTAACATTTCTCTACAAATGTACCAAATTTTATATTTTTGTATGCTATAGTTTTTGCGGTAAGAGACTCTGACAAATTTTGCATTCCTCAAGAGACAAATAATGTTGGCTACTTTTTTTAATGTAAAGATATATGTAACAAAGAATTGCTATTGCCTGACAATTTTCTTTATTTCTTCCTAAAGAGCTGGTCTAAAAATAGGCTGGGGTATCCAGAACTGGTTTTTCTCTAGCTGTGGACTGACTCATTTTGATAATCAGCTGTCTTGACTGAGACCCTCTCAACAAATCATTCAATTAACTGCTCAATTCCATTTTTAAACAACACTTAAATTACTTTTTTCATGTTCATGAGTCTACACATGGGCTGAGTAGCAGACACTAAACATGGTAGTTGCATTTTTAAGTTAACACGTTAAGAGTGGCATCAGTCTGTGGGGACTGACAGTGAACTTTTTATTTGGGCGACGTCGGTCCGTGGGACAGGCAGTATCAAGATTAAAAAATAAATGTTATAATTTTAATGGAATTTATTAAAACATTCTAAGCAAAGATGTAGTTTGGTTTAACACATATTACAAAAAAGTGGCAACTTGTTTGGTTAACCTTGTGGTTGTATTGCGCCCGAATATTTTTGTGCCATTTGCATAACCAAAACAGACAGTGAAATACAATCGTCACCTTGACGTGTTGTTGTTGTTACCCAGACCGTCCGACCTACCAGAAAGGTGTAAGGTAACTAACTGTTTGGACGGCCGGGAAGTGCCACCCAATTTAGACCGGAACCCAGTGGGGGAGGCATCCACAGGGACCGTACCCTCCTTCTCCTACCACCAACCTCTCGGAAGGACTTACGGACCCACATGTTTAACGTGTTCGTACTCCGCGTGAACACGGCGGCAGTTTTGGCAGTGGCTGGAATCGAACCCGGGCCTACCGAGTGCAACTCCAGCGCGCTAACCAATGGGCTACCGCGCCCTGTCACCTTGACGTGTGTGTTATCTTCTGTTTATACTCTATAACCGAATACCTCGCCGAGCAATCGCCGCTGTGTGCCACCTGAAATGTAGGCACAGCAAGAACTGCTCCGTGCTCAACATGTTAAGCTACTAATAGTTTGAACTTAGATTGATTGAATATGGGTTTTTGAGTTTCCTAGCATATATTAATTGCTCCAGTTTTGCTTAGAAAGCATCCTGCTGGTTGAATTTTGGTTACTAATATAGAATATCTTAAATTAGTATATTTAAAACTAGGGTGTCGCCTGCAAAAATCAGTTTTGAAGGCATTTACATTATCTGGATGCAAGTAATTTTTTAATTTTTAAACTTGGAAAATTTGGCATACATGTTTTAATTTTTTAATACGTCACAAAAGTAATTTTATATGAACATTTTGAGGTCGAAACAAGATATTTAAACAAATGAACTTTATGATATATAAAGTCTTTCTTTTACATGTATATGTGTATGTGTATTTAAAATAACTATCATAAATACAGTGAATCTTATCACCAATTTGAAAAGACCAGATTTTATTTTTTATTTTAATATATTTTTTAAATTGAAAATCCAAGATGGCAGCTCAAAAACAGGTTATTTTTACAGTTGTAGTTAAATGTAAGCACTATTTTTTGTTCTTAAAAATAGTAAAATGTTCAATATGATATATAATTATGTAATATAGAATATTTCATTATATGTAATAATGATATAAATGAAACAAACTCATACTTTCCAAACTATGTTTGGAATGAATACAAGAATAATTATGGACAGGATAACTTTAATGAAAATATACAAATGAGTATATATATATATATATATATATATATATATATATATATAATTGAAGATTTTTATGATTACTTGTTATATATATATATATATATACCATAAGGAAAAATCAGACTAGTCAAATATAGATAAAGTTATTTTTGTTATAAAATCTACATCCCCCTAAAGGCCCTTATTTGAATGATCTGAATAAAAATTTTTAAAGCTTTCCGAGGTGAGACTAGAGGCTTTTTTGTGCTGCTTTTTAGACTATATGTGGACTAAGGCGCCAGCCATCTGTCCCTTCTGCATTATGCACAGAAGTAGATGAGTAAATTACACTGCTATTGTTTCTGTAGTTAATTCAGTACATGTTATAATTTATTCAAATAGGGGAGAAAGAAATTGCTAGAAACATTAAAACTCAGAAATATATAAAGGGCCAATCCAGGACTGGGTGGTTACAACACTAGCACTGAATCAGGGAGTGAAGACACACGTTTGATCCTCAGCTAAGAGTACTGATATACTGCATGTTATAGTTCTCTGTCGATTTCTTAGCATATAGTGTAAATATAATACAGTTTTTAATAAAAAGTTTCAGGCAAAAGGTACTCCCAATTTGGAGTATGGTTAGACAGCCTTTGGCTGCTAAATATTTGAGGTCAAAAAATATTTATAACTGGACTGCTCCTTTATTGATTGAATTTTGTGTGATTTAATTTGTAATCATTTATATAGAAGTCTCAGAACAAATATCATTTTCAAATTTTTTAATCTAATAGAAATTAAGAAAAAATTCTATGCTCATCTCAAAATAACAGAATTTATTAATTTCATATTAACAATTTTATTTTTAAATGACGGTTATATAAAAATGGGATTACAAAACATACCATTTCTATTTAATGAATGAAATAATGTTTTATTTACTTGCTATTATTCAAGAAGTGTAGAATGCCAGTCTTGGCAAATCAATGTGTGCTGATTGGTAAGTTTTTCCTTAAAATTTATTAAAGTAGGTACTTACTGTCAGGTTTTTTTTTTAAATTTGAAATGCTAATCCATATTTTCATATGAATGCCATAGGATGAAAGTACCAGTAATTGACAGTGAACAAGTAGTTGACCCTGTGCAAAAGAAGCAGTCAAAATAACATTGCTAGCAGTGATTTCCTCAGAGAGTGGTATCCGTCAGATGCCATTCTCTGAAAAAATCACTGCTAGGAATATAATTTTTATGTTTGTTTTGTATAGAGTCAACTACTCATTCACAGTCAATTATTGGTACTTGTACCTTTTCACTAAATCTCTTGAAAATTTTTGAACTTATCTCTGTGTCAAATGCTTGTTAAGAACTTCACTTTCGATATTTAAATATTTCTCTGTATTGTTAAAACTCTAAAATGTTAACTGATTCTGGCAATTTTTCTCCCTTGTTTAAAAATGTTATAACATGACAGAGCATTAACTACAGAAGAAATAGCAGCGTAATTTACTTTTCACTTTTTGTATGTTGAAGAAGTACAAATAAAGATAAACTATGTGGTCAAAATCTAGTAGGAGAAGTATTATCTCGGGTAAATTGAACAAATATTTAGAACAGTATATGTCCAGAAAAGTAAATGATTTTATAATATAATCTGTTTTTATGTTATGTCTGAAATTTTGTACTTTTTATGCCAGTATATTTTCTTGCTTTTAAATGATAACAGTAAAATATCAAGTTTATAAATCATTATTACATAATTAAATATTCTATATTATTTGCTATATCATATATATATATATAATCAGAATAAAACATTTGATAGCACAACATAATTTATTTTGAGCTTTTATCTTGGATTTTCATTTTAAGGAATATCTCAGAATAGCAAATAAAATCTGCAATTCAAAACTATTTCACAGTCATGAGAAATATTTTAAATTTGTGTATTAATTTTAAATATTAATTTTTTAAAAAAGAAGTATGATAATTTTATTTCTGTAAAGAATGTTTTATTCAAAACATTAAACTTTCCGTAAGCAATTTATTCAATACAATAATTGATATGAATTAAAGTAATAAACTTAAAATATTTTATACTGAAAAGGAATCTACACAAACAATATAGAATAACAACAAATTAAAAATATCAGAAATTTAACAATGCTAACATCAACGAAAATACTAATTTGTATCATGTGAAAAGAGCAAGTACAGCTTTTATCTGAAATAAATGTCCAACTTCAAAAAGTAATGCTTCTATTGCTCATTTTCTATAAAAAATATATCCACAAATTGCTTGTAATGAAATCACCCAATATGGGCATTTAAATGTTAGCTCAAAAAGATATGGTCCCATGCAAATATAAAGCCACATTATTCCTTACATCTTGTGCATTTTCAATCCATGCAAGTAGCAAAATCACAAAATATCATACAAAATGAGTCTTTAAAGCTACACATTCACACTTTTAATTGTAACAACAAAATTACTTGTCCTTTCTTGATTCATAGCAAAAGAATTATCACTCATACGTTCAGGTATATCTCTTACTTCAATCTTTTCTGGATGATAATGGTGAAGGTGACGAATGTTACAATTGATTGAACACTCTGTTGGAGGACGTTTGCTTATGATAATTGATGGTGATGAAGTAAACGGCACTAATGTGGCTTCAGAGGATTTGCAGTGTATAGTCCTAGCGTGTCTTTTACCACTGTCTCCTATCACTATAACATCACAAGATGAAGAATCACTATTGTGGGCATTGCCCACTGTTACTTCACAAGATGCAGAGCTGGAATCGTTGGAAAATGGGGATTCATGATTGCATCTAAAAATATGAGGGCATGGAGGATAGGATGAGGAACTGTCAGATGCATCGTCATCTGGTAGTGGAGGCAATGATGGTATATCAGACACAGGGCTACATAAAACAAGTGGTGAACTATCATCTTCGAAATCAAAATCTCCAAAGTCTTGTGACGTTGAGGTGTTGCCACTTGATGGTGCTCTGCGAATGTGGCGAGGAAGTGAAGAGTCAGACATGCTTAAGTTGGGCATGGACTGGGCATAAACTTTATTAGCTAGAGCAATATTTTCCATTACAGGTGTAGATGGGCTTGTTGCTATCACTAGACTGGACTTGAATTCTGATGGTACTTCAACCATTGTGGGCTGATAACTGAGGGAACTAGGTGATGTTTCCAAAGAGTTGTTTATGCTGGGTCCATCACCAAATAACTGCTTTGATAATGTTTCTAAGCCATGTGAATGATGTACAGAATCTTTAAAATCATGTGTGTCTGAGTTTGCAACTTGAAAATTGTAAGCTGCTTTGATCACAGAAAGTTGTCCAGGATCGGACTTTTCATTTTTAAGGTTGTTAATTTTGCGGGAAAGACCTAGGGGAATATTTGATAGTGATTTAAAAGGATTTGAATCTTTTTTCCTGCAACTTCTTGCAGGTAATGTATTAAAAACAATATCTTTTTTATTATTGAAAATATATGGCACATGAACTTCAACAATACAAGTTTCTTCTCTTTTGTGTTCATTGGGGACTGTATCTTGAGGACACAAATTTGGATAATTTCCTCCAATAGTTAATGTGATACCTTCTGAAGAAAAATTGTGACATAGAAATCTTCTTTCGGATAATGGTGTGCTCATTTTTGATGACATTGATCCATTTCCTGCTCTGTCTATTTCAAGGGCAGTGAGAACTTGGTCACAATGGGTAATCTCAATACCACCACCTAGTTGTTCTAGTCCCATGCTCGAACGTCTATTCTGTATTTGGTTGTTTTCATTGTATAACGCTATATTTTCTGTTGATGGTGGTTGTGAATAAGGAGGGGGAGGGCCCCACATATAACGAGGAATTTCACAACCAGAGAAATGACATGTTATTCCTCCATTGGTGTCAACAAGTGAATATGGTTGTGCATAGCGAGGTGCAGGGTTCATGTGAAGATGATGAAAGACACCGTCATTAGATCTTGTTCGCCGGTGGTTGCTATGAGGTCGACCATAGGGTGAATTTCTGGATCTAATTCCAAACCGCATTGGAGCAAAACAATTTGCATTATTTCGAGGGTTTGGCCGGAAAATATGGATGCATTCACTCCTCCAGGGTAAATTTCCAACAGAATCTGAAAGACCAGGGGCATCTTCTGCAGTGCTATTTACATTAACTAACTGTTGTTGGTTCCATGATTCTCGAGACATTAATCGTCTCATGAAATTCTGTCGTAAAGGTGTTTCATCTGTGTTAGGTGGTCTCTCAGGCACATTTGATCTATTCCTTGCATTTTGTCTTGGCCATGGTAGCCAGTTCCAACCCGAAGCACGATGACCACCACCTGATCCAATATTTCTGCTACTGACGGCAGTATTAGGTGGAGGACAAGGCTCATCTTCCATGTTTCCATTATTTCCCATATTGTTGTGAGCTGCTAAAAACCGATAGTCCAACATTTCCCATAATTGCCAAGGATATAGTTCATCATAACAACCGCAAACTGAATGATGAGAATGCCGCTGGTAAAGAAATCGTCTTCGTAGTTCCATCTATTTGAAAGAAAAGAATAATTGTTTTAGTTTAACATATTAATTATTCTATATATGTTATTGTAAATGCTTTGTTTTGACAATCAAATGTTAATGAATGATTGTCATTCACCATGGGACTAGTCGTAAAATTTGAAATTTATGAGAAATTTTTAGTGTTTTAACATTTGTTTTTATTAGCAGTTTTATGAGTGGTATATGTAATTAAAAACATACAATATTGGTATATATAATATAATTTTAGTATTGTGGTTCTAATGAATTTTGTATCCATTTAAACTCAACAGCACATGACATTTCGTGGAAGAATATATAAATATTCTTAGTATTCTGTGTTTTCTTTGTAAGAGTTTTAGCTTAATTACAAAAAATATAATGTAGTTATTTTGCTATACTTAGTTATGTCTGGCTAAATAGAGTAAATTAAAAAATGTTTACATTTTCATTCTGAACTGAATTTTAATGGCCAAGTTGATTGACATTCAGTCGAAATTAATCACTTTAAATTAATAATTTGTTTTATCAGGAGTAAACAACTTTTATTTTTAAAGTCTTCATTTTCAAAGACATAAAAACATATACAAGCCTGAACTCTTTCAAGCATGAATTGCCCATATCAGAGGCATATGACAGAAGAAAGAAGAAAGATCAATCATGCTTAAAGCATTGATTATAAAACACTTTCCAACTTCAATGCAATTTTATTTAAAAAAGTCTAAAATGCAATACATTCCTCGGTAATATTTTAAAACTTATCACAATACTACATTAATTTATTATATTTGAAAACTTAAACCTTCATTGAAAAAAATGAATTTCATTCAAATGACGGCATTGAAATATAAATTGCCTGGTTTAAATATCTCTAAAATGCGATACATTCCACGGTAATATTTTTAAAACTATCTTAATACTACGATAATTTATTATATTTGAAAACTTCATCGAAAACAACTGAAATTCATTCAAATGACATCATAGAAAAAATAACACGCCTGGATCTCTCTATAAACTGGCCTGGATCTCTCTAACAGCATTTCATTCATAACTTTCTCCCATTCATTTCTTTCATCATAATACTATAATAATTTATTTTATTTAAAAATTAAGACCATGGAGCTACAAGTAATTAAACTCTATGCTTAAAACTTCATCGAAAAAAATCGTCCTTCTCTTTATAAAATCAATTAATATTTCATTCATATCAGCCATGCAGACTCCATGGGCTAAATTATTTTGTGTTAAAGAAATACAGCAATTCTAATACAACTCATTCTACATATTTTGCTGTTTACATTTTACATAAGTGAAAAATAGGCTTCGTTGTAGAAATAATCAAAGTTTACTAAAATTTCATTTTGATTAAGTCATTTTTACAGCAGTTATCGTGCTAACGGACAGACAGACGGAATGAACAAAGTCATAAACACTTTTCAACTTTGTTGTAAAGTGTTAAAAAAAGGAATATTGGACTATTTATACGCAGTCAAACTGAATTAACATTTGCATATCATAAATGGCTGAAAGGTATAGGCAAATATAAATGAAATGAAAAATCATAAAATATACAACACAGCACACATAGAATTAAAATTAATGAAACAGAAAATCCATTCAGATGTTTAAATATGCAGACAATGATAACTTTCATGGAATTAAGGATCATGGAATCAAAGCCACATGAAATTGAGATATTGCACCAGGTCAAAATTACAGATGCAATCATGATGGATATAAGTAAATAAAAATTCGAAAAATGAAATATTATGAGAATTATTGCAGTTCATTAAAAGAAAAGTTTTATCAAAAAGCGAACAAAATTATCATTGATAACAGTTTGGGCCATGGCCATGAAGGTTAAATCATTATCTGCATTTTTTAAACATCTAAATTTATTTTCTATTTTATTAATTTTAATGCTACGTATGCTGTGTCATTTACATATTTTATGATTTTTCATATCATTTGCATTTATTTGCACTTTTCGACCATTTTATGATATGTCAATTTTGATCATGATTTGGCTGGTAAAAATAGCCTAATGTTCTGTTTTTCCCCTGTCATATGCACCTGATGATAGGCGTTTCATTCTTGAAAGTGCTGATGCTTGTATGCATGTTTTTACGTCTTTGGGTGAAAATAAAGACTTTTATTTTTAAAGTTGTTTGTATTTAAAATTTTAGACATGCTGTCTGAATGAAATTATTTATCAAGGTCATTAGAATAAGAAAATATTCAGATCATTGAAGGTAAAAGATGTAAAGATGAGTCTAATGTTTTAATATACTGCAAAGAAAAAGAAATAAGGTCTCTCAACTGAATGTTGAAATATATTCCATTTTTATTAAAATATATTTTATGTGCAGAGTTAAAAAAAAAAATGAAGCAAAATTTTTCATTTGTTAGCCACTTGTAAAATATATTTTTCAGGAGGGAGGGGGGGCACAGTTGAGATCATTTTGAGTCCTCTTTCTCAGATCATAAACAGTGCTTAACAAATGCTAAGCAAGATCTGCAGTTCTTTATATATCAGTATTTAATCTTCAATATTTAAGCCTAATATTTAATGGTCTAGATGTATGGCTGAATATCTGATAATTGTTAATTGTGTTTTCTTTGTACTTTAAAAAAGTCTTATTTATTATTATTTTTTACAGTTATTTGTTTAGAACACAATCTGCAGTATATATTTTTCACCTAAAAAGTATTTTTCAATAATATTAAATGCAGTTTTGACATCATAAAAATGTAAATTTGTTATTTCTGTCACTGTTCCCCAGCAATGAATTTAATTTTCATTTCCTAATTACATGAGTAAAAACATACATAATGGAAATAAATTGGTGAAGCTTAAGAAACTACAATTTTAATTTATTAAAAGAAATCTCTTATTTATTAGAAATTAAAGGTATTATGCGAAACCAGCACAGTCTTGTGTGCTACATCCATTCAAGTATACCATGACTGTGCATGGGAAATAGGAACCAGCAGACATCAACTCACGTCAACCCTCCCATCCGCTCCTAATATCCACAAACATATATGTGAGTCATACACTGCTCCGATTTAATATTACTATTTATATGGCTCCCTATCAAAACATACATACTATACCAACCCCTAACATATTACAATTAATTTACGCTGCCCCTAGATACTCTAATACAAACCAATTTATCAAGTTTAATACCTCAAGTTTATCAGTCATACCATGGAAGAAAAGGGACTTTAACTCACTCTAACTTTATGGGTCATAAAATTCAGCTCCAACCAATCTATATATAAACAAAGTTTGCAATTATTGCATCGTTTAAAATGTGAATTTGAATATAAAGCAGGAAGCAAGTCTCTCTAACTCCATGGTTTAAATATTCATACTCTGAATTTTTAAATTGGGATGGCCTTTCACTATTAACTTTTCTATTCAGCTGAATTATGGAGGGGGTGGGGGGTGTCTCATCTCTAACTCCATGAGCTGAATACAGTTTTTCTTTTATTTTTTCAGGCAAGTTTCATGAGCAATGTATTGTGGCAACAATTTCGGCCTGAGATTATAAAGAAAAAAAATAACAAAAAAGTCAAACTTTGAGAGATTATTTCTCCCAGATCCAAGGGTTAATTTGAAAAACAGATTTCAGATTTGGATTCAGCACGGTCGAATTAGTATACATGAGTTTTTTCAGCCCTGGAGGAGGTGGGTGCATTTTGGATAATAGTGAAAAACACAATTTTATTATTTATTTCTGATGAGCATATTTATTTCCTGTCATTTTTGCATTTAGTTATTATTATGAATGAAAATGTAAAAATACTGTCTCCCCTGTTTGTGCAGGAAAGCTAGTTAGGCATAGTGCATACTGTGTTTCTCAATGCTAGTTTTGACTTCCATTCAAAACATAAACAAACCCATATGTCATTTTTGACATGAGAATGTAATTAATATGCATTAAAATTCAATTAATTAAAATAATGTTAAACAACCCTGTCATCCATTGCAAATCTGAAGATATTTCCAAGAACTTATTCCAAGCAAAAGTTTCTAGAAACTATAAAGTTAAAAAATCATTTTTTGGAACCTGTTAACTGACTATTAGATATTCAGCTATACTCAAACACCAATTTTCTTATTTTGCACGAATTTGACAAATGTTAAGATGATTGCATTAATTAAAATTGAATTAAAGCAAGCCATTACTAATATTTTTATGAATCTATACGAAAAAGAATTATTGACACATTACATTCGCTGGCTGGCTTTCTTCCAAGAACACAATATATCCATATAATCTATTAATAGTTAACTCTTACAATATAAATATTACTGTAAAAACTGCTTATTTCACCCTTTTGTTTATTGATTTACAAAGATTCCTTTTTAGATTAAGAAAGTAAATTATTAAATAATTATTTTTTAATTTTCATTAGTTGTTTTGGGAGTTGGCAGTAAGTCAGTCCACTTCGCAACAGAGAAAAAGGCTGGCAAACAGATGATCAGGTTTGCCTGCCTGTATGACAGATGTACGACCCTGTGTGACAGATGCCAAATGTAGAAATCTGTTTTGCGATCGCATATTTTGCCATTTATTTGGAATTTAGGATGGAAGTATGTTTTATTATTGCATTTGCTACTATTGTTGATATTTCCAACTTCTAACGTCTGATTATTTAGTTTAATAAATTTTGAGATTTGTGAACCGTGCTTTTGTTGACAAAATGTCTGTAAAAGGAACAGTTATCCATTCTAAGAAAAGAAATGTGGTCCACTAAGTTTTCAATTTTTTTTTTCGAGTGAAGCAACTTCAGAAAAGTTGTGTATTCCCATCCATCAGGCCCAGAAGAGAACAGCCGCTAAAACTGGTGTATCAATGTGAATAATTGCACCCATCAAGAAATAAATAAATAATTCACCTATCCTGTTGTTGCCACGTAAATGAAAGAGACCCAAAAACAATCGTAATGCAGTTTCAAGTGTAGATAATTTTGATTTATGTGTAATTCGACAAACTATGAACACATTTTATGCTGACAATAAAATGCCTTCTTTCATCATTTTGTTAACAGAAGAAAAATAAGTTAAACAGTCTTATATAAAAAGTAAAAAAAATGTAATGATAAAAATGTAAATATGTGTTTATGTCACTGTATTTATTTCCTTTTTGGAGATGGATCATACACTCAAAGTCTTTCTAAAGAAAAATTTGTAGTGCACAAGCAAGCAATCTATAAATTGCAGAGGAGGGGGAGGGGGAATCACAGTTAGAAAATGTTGGTACTCTATTTTTAAACATAGTTATTTCAGTAATTTTACAAAATTTGAATTAAAACTGCAAATTCAATGTAATTTCCAATAAGTATTCATGTTATTTTGTGCGTATAAACTAAATTGAATGTGTAATGAAAGAAATAAAGAGATAATGAATATGAGTCTGTAGTAAAAGTCATGTGCTGTCTACATCAGAGTTTTCCTTTTTGGACATGAATTATTAATTCATATGCACAAACCACATTGTGCATTTTTAATAAAATAGCTCAAGTATTACAATCTGAATTCTTCAATTTCAGTAAAACATTTACGACCATTTGAATAAATAATTTTAATCATTATGAAGAAAATATTTCCAACAAATCTCAACAGCAACACTGAATACACACACATTATATATATATATATCATTATCATTCTGCAAAAATCATTCAAAAATTTTCATACTGCACAAATTGTATTTTAAAAAGAAAGAACAAATTGGGCCGAATTTCTCTCGGAGATAGTTGGACGTAGATCCCTGCAGTCTACGATTCAGGTTATTTTTCCATTTATTTGCTTGATTGAGATGTTAATTAACAAACTAAATAGAACTAAATTAAAATCCAGTTGATTGAATTGGACTCTAAATGCTAAAATAAATGGCATGCTGCGAGTCGAAATTCATACTAAAGGCACCAGTTGGGGAAGTCTGTTCTTCCTAGTACGTTTTTACCTGTCATTGAATTCAACTAATGGGCTCGTCCAAAATCATGTGACCCAACTGCCTTCTCATCAGAGCCAAACAGTAGTTTAGTAATTTAAGAATTTATATGATGCCTGAAAAGATTTGGAAACATTAGAATTTATAATTTTTTTTTAATGTCTAGCTGTTGCCAAATATGCCATTGAATATGGTTAATGCTATTAACTGTTCATATTTTCATCAGTATAGCAGCATTTTTACATTTCACTTCAGGGCTAGATTCAGTGAACATTTTCTTTGATTCAGCGATCATTGTTGATATTGAATCTTACAGTAGATAAAACTTTTGGATAAATGAATTAGAATTATAACCTTTAGGGAAGTCGAGATTTGGATGCCAACTATGAAAACAATCTACAGTCGAACCTCATTACTATGAACATGTTTAGTGAGTACAGTTAATTTACTATTCCTATGAGTGGTTTCAGATCCTCTCAAATTTAATATGAATTTATATGCTTTTTTTTAATATGAACTTGCTTAATATAATATAATTTTATGCAAAGTGATCACTCATGTCTATAGAAAATCAGATTCTGTTAGCATAAACAAAAACTTTTGTCCCACATTTCAAACTTATTCCCATTCAATATTATCTAGTTTTTAAAAAATATGTACATGACACATAATTTGCTGCATTATTATTATAACTTTCAGTAATGATTCACTAATATTAACAAAAGCTGCACCAATTCGATAAAAGTATTGGACATTGATTAGAACAATGACCACTCAAGTGTCGAGTCAAAATAGGCCACCTTGATTTATTTGATTGTCTCTTGTGACTCCTTTTATTCAGTTTGACTGATTTAAACTTTTGATTTTTTAAATATTTTTTTGTTACTTAAAATTACTGAAGCAAATTTGCTTTGATAAAACAAATTACTTTTTGGACATCAATCGATATGTTGCATTAAAAATCATTCAACAGATACAAATTTTGAAGCTTTTTTTTAAACTAGTTTCTGACAGTTGACAATGGGGGATTTTAATCCTTTGGTGAAAGACAAGATTCTCCTATGAGATTTTTTAGAAATATTTCTTTTGCGAACTTTACCCATTGAAATTGTTTTTGCTTTAAAACTTGTAGTTTGATACCCAAATAAAATGCTGTAACTATAATTTCTCTAACTTGGATTTTTATTAAAAGAAAGTTGAAAAAGTGGAGCAAAAATAGATTGTAAAAAACCTATACATGTATAGAATCTTAATCTACCTATTTTAGACCATATATAAAATTTTGTTTGATTTAGCCTGTTAATCTTAGAAATGTTAAAAAAAAATATTTCCAATTTTTAAAATTTTTAGTCTTATTGACTATCAAAGAGATCTTTGTTAACATAGTTCAACACAAATAGTACAGTGACCAACTACTTCAGAACAAGAATAATTCCTTAGAACAAATCTAAACACATAAAATTTCAAATAGGGGCATCAAGATTTTCCTTGTTCCTAAGTATGGTGTCACATTATGCCATAGTTTCAAATGAAAATGTAGACATGGGGGGAAGTCTTCGGTGCATTTCTACAAATAGTCATTGGCTGCTTTACGATGCTACAAACAGCCCATACAACATATAGATAATTTGAAGACTTTTGGAGGCATTTTTCTAATGAGAAGAGAAAACGGGGGGGGGGGGGGGGGGACTTTCTAAAAGTCTTTCTTACTAAAAAAATTCAATAATGCAATTGGTTTACTTTTAAAAAACTGTTAGAAGTTTATTAAATTTTATTGAGCCATATGATTAAAAAAATACAAATTTGTGGATCCAAATGGTTTGTATTTTGTTTTTTATTGCTATTATGCAACTAAAGGAGAGCAATGGCTAATGTGATAAAATCCTTTTTTAATTGTGCAAACTATTTTTAGCATAGAAAATTTTTAGATTCCTGACTGTTAAGATTAACAAAGTTCAACTATATTACATCATATGGCTACGAAACTTAGTTTTTCAATTACTGAAAATACACAGTTCGCTAGCCATAGTTCACAATTGCACAAAAACCGACAACATCAGAACAAAAATAATTCCTTAGAACAAATCTAAACACACAAAAATTTTAAAATGGGGTGCCAAGATTTTTTTGTTTCAGAGCACAAGATGTCATATTATGCCATTGTTTTGAATGAAAATGTAGACATGTCATGACGAAAACTTTTGCTGCATTACAAACAGTTATTGACAATTCACTAATTACAACAGTTAGTGAATCAAATTATATGGAGGGAAATATTTTATTTTAGAAAGAAAGCGGCTTTTTACTAAAGTGTGAATGTGTAAAAACATTATCAAAATACCTTGTAACTAGCAATAATTAACTGTTTGAAACCAAGAATGCAAAATGAATAATAAATCAAATAATAAAAATGTAAGGTAATAAATAAATAAATACAGAACAGGACTTTGCATACAAGATACAAATAATACACAACTATATCACAACAGAAAATGCTGGACAAATAAAATATCTAAAATGTCATAAACATACAATCTTTTTGAAAATATGTGATTGGTTTTCTTCAGCAGTGCGAGGAGGTCCTTTTGACTTTGTACTAATGATGAAAACCCATCTAGTGTTTTCAAAATGATCGTATGCTTTCAACATTTTATTTGTCCAGCATTTTATGCTGTGATATAATTATTTAAAGTAATAAATGTTCCTTTTTGTTTATGCTGATTTGTAGAATCTATCAATAAATAAAAAAACCATTTTTCTGGGGATGAAGAAATCTATAACAAGAAAGATCAATCATGCTTAAAGCATTGATTATGAAACACTTTCCAACTTCAATGCAATTTTATTTAAACATGTCTAAAATGCAATACATTTCTCGGTAATATTTTAAAACTTATCACAATACTACATTAATTTATTATATTTGAAAACTTAAACCTTCATCGAAAAAAATGAACTTCATTCAAATGACAGCATTGAAATATAAATTGCCTGGTTTAAACATCTCTAAAATGTGATACATATCTCGGTAATAATTTTAGAATTATCATAATACTACAATAATTTATTATATTTGAAAACTTCATCGAAAACAACTGAAATTCATTCAAATGACGTCATAGAAAAAATAACACGCCTGGCTCTCTCTATAAAAGCAGCATTTCATTTTTAAATAATTTCCCAATCATGTCATTCATCACAATACTATAATAATTTATTTTATTTAAAAATTAAGACCATGGAGCTACAAGTAATTAAACTCTATGCGTAAAACTTCATCGAAAAAAAATCGTCATTCTCTTTGTAAAATCAGTGAATATTTCATTCATATCAGCTATGCAGACTCCATGAACCAAATGATTTTGTGTTAAAGAAATACAGCATTTCTAATGCAACTCATTCTAAATATTTTGCTGTTTACATTTTACATTGGTGAAAAATAGGCTTCGTTGTAGAAATAATCAAATTTGGATAAGCATTTAAACTCAAATATACTGTAACTGATTTGTTTCAGTATGTAGATGCACAGAATTTAAGCAGAAATAAAGTGGTTTTAGGACGGATTCAACACTCAATATGAATTAAAAAGAACTTTAAAAATCACGATTTTGAGACAAGATGGATGCCATATATCATTTTGAAGTGAGTCACGTGATCTTTTCATATCATGATCACGTGATCGCTTCATATAAGAGGTGTTATTATTTTAATTTTTATTTAAAAACTACTAAATATATTTCGCTGAATTTTTTTTTTTATATATTTTATGGAACAATTTGAATATTTCCTAAAATTTTCGAAGCAATTTGTGAATTTTAAATCCGCTTAAAAATGTTTGAAAAATTAGGTCCCATAGGGCTCAATGTATTTCATTTTTTCAACCCGGGTTCAATCCAAAACTAATTGGGTGATATTATTCATTTATATTCCCATAGGTCCTACAGACCGTCTGAGCAACATACTAAAATTCCATTTTGATTAAGTCATTTTTATGGCAGTTATCGTGCTAACGGACAGACAGAATGAACAAAGTCATAAACATGTTTCAACTTTGTTGTAAAGTGTTAATAAAAACCACTATGATTTTATAAAGCATATTTGGTACCTTTCAAAGAATTGAATACAAACCTGTTCCCAGTATATCCTCTTTTTCTCATGACTAAGTAGCTGGTATATCAGCATGGAACAAGATATACAAAGAAGCATTCCAAGAACTGAGAAGCTGAAGAGAGCACGCAGACATGAGTACAGGCTTCCATGTACCACCTCACAGTTAGGAGTGTTATTGAAGACAAATCGATGGGCTAAAATTGTAGACATATATAATGTTAAAGAATTTGCAAAATATGAATTTTAATAGTATTGCAATTTATAATGTAGTGTAATTTGATGAATCAAAGACAATTATATAGACCTCATTTGGTTTTTGTTTTGTCAATTTTTTAAATTGGAATAAATATGTATTTATTTTAGTTAAAAGATATTGTAACATTCTAGTATATTTATGATCAGGAATATGCTGGCCATAAATATGATAAAAAAAATTGAAGATGTGTGTCGATTTTTGATGAGACAACTACTCATCCGTGGTGAGTGAGTGACCAGTTTTGAGCGCTATTTATGGAGTGTAGCCCAGTAATTATGGTGAGAGGGTCACATAAGGACCATAGTTTGATCTTTGATGATGCCCAAAACTATCTCCATGTCTTCACAGAGTATAATAAATCTCAAAATCCAAAAGTCCTTCCAAGTGGTGATGGGTTAGAGGAAGGAGGGTACAGTGTTGCCATCCTCAATGGATTCCAATCTAAATTGGGCGACCCCCTCACGGCCATCTAAACAGTTACAACTTCCAAATAGGTTGGATGGTCTGGGTCAAAAAAAAAAAAAGAGAGCCCTATTTATGATTGAAGTAGATTTTAACATACGTGAGTCATAGATTAAATTAAGAGAGATATATGTATGCAGGGATCATGCTTACTAGCATCTAATATATAAATTATACATTTTTATATAGCTTGACTTACTGTTTTAAATTTTTAAAGTATAGGTGCCACTATACCAGGGAAGGTGTTGAAATGGAAAAGCCATTATCAGGCACATCCTGCTACAATTTTGATTAAACGGTACCCTTAACCCGGACGCCTATTAACCATTTGCATATGACACCCCTACTTGAAATCTACTTCTTATCAGCTATATTGGACAGAAAGCTGGTTAGTCATCCTAGAGTATCGATATCCATAGGCACTCACAGAGGGCAATTTAATTATTTATAAGTAGTGACCGCTTATTTAAGACCTGGGTAATTTATTCTAATTTTAAATATAAAGAAAGTAAAATATCAAATAAATATCTGTCTGCAAATTTGTATCATAAAACCCTATTGTAAATTAAAAGTGAAGTAATGGCCATGTTTATAAAATGATTTGCCAGATTAGCAGGGTTTTTTCAAGCCCATTCTATCAGTTTTATCAATTGTTATGCAATCATATGCTAAATGAAAGCATTGTCCCATATAATTGATGAGCAAGATATTTTTGGGTTTTTGGGACAATGCTTTAACAAGCTGGATTGGTTTTAATGAAGCAACATATGCCCTCGTATTTATACTTATATAGGTGTCCAATTAATTCTATTTTTGGAAGACACAAAATTTAATTTTAAGTATGTCTACTGAATTCCAGAAGAATGTGTTAAAACTGTAAGAGGAGATAGACAGTTTCTGAAACTGCCTGTTATATTCAAAGATATTTTTGAAATTCAGCACAGTATGTAGAAAACATTTATGTACAGTTTACATTAGATTTTTGAAGTGCTTTCAATTTTGGAAAGAGTTAACACAATAAACAGCATCAAAATTTGAAAGTCTTAATACAGTGCTAACATGCATTCTAAACATTCTACAGCTGTTATATCAGAGTTAAAAAAATTTTATGTGAGCGAATGAGCACCTGCATACAATAAATTATTTCAGGGAACACTCAATAAAATTATTAATACAGTAAAAAATATAAGCATTAATACTTCTAAGAGCACCAGATTTTACTCTGGTACAGGCTGAGTGTAGGATTGTATGCAAGACAATTTGCAATATATGGATAAATTTCAAACTCACCTTCTTGTGCATTATGATCTCCTATGGCAGATACGCACATGCATGTTTTAGATTGTGGAGTGTAAACGCATTCATGGAGTGTCTGCAGCCGGTTCATGTGAACCACAGTGGTGGTGACAGTGATGACAACACACAGAAGGGCACAAATAAGGCAACAGCCACCAGCCATCCTCATCTGGAAATGCACATGACCTCAATAAGTGGTTGATTTAAAAGAGTACTAAGCTAAAATACTCAATGTTGACTAGTAGCATACAATAAAACAGAAAACTCTTCATTCTTTCGCAATTTTGTAACTGTGTTCATATCATATTACTTCATTCGTATTTTTAAATACTATTTTTGATTTATTATTTTTGATTTATCGATTTTGCTGATTATGCCATACATATCTATTAATAAACTTAAATGTACATACAGATAGAAACAATACAATAACATTACTGCACAGTAACAAAAAATCGATAAATATCAGAAATACTGGGTATTTAAAAAATTGTTAGCTTGAGAGTAAGCATTTAAAACACGTTTGTAAAATCGATTCAATGAAATAGAAAATAGTTTTTATAAACATAAGTGGAATAAAATGAAATATAAATCAGATTTATGGGAAATACTAATGAAAAAAATTAAGTTCACTTGGACTTAATTGAATTTACTTGGAGTTTACTTAAATTAAGTATTGAAATATATAGTTTGAAATTTGCAAAATATGCTTTAAAAAAATCAATAATGTTTTAATACTGACATTTTTTAGGGTTTTTAAGCCAATACTTCTGTGTTGGTTCAAAATTTTAAGCTTCGAAGCAGACTGTTTTATTATAGAGCAACACACATTAACTTTTATCAATACAAAAAGTATCACAAAATGATTAAAAAAAAAAACTATTTCGCTTAATCAGTAAAACATTTAAAATGTTAATTATTTTATCTGCCAAATTAAAATGAAGACAAAATGTTTTATTTTCTTATATGTATACTGTACTAAAGATTTTTTTTCTTCTCAAATTTTCGATTTCTAAATTTTGACAGAAATACATGTGTTGTACATTTTTCCTTTAATAATATTCATCTGTGGATACATTCAAGAATTAATGCACAGATTGCAGTGAATTTTTATATTTAAAAGTATTATGTAAAAAACTATACTAGATAATGTTTTGTAATTTTTCTAATTTGAATAAATGTTATTTCACAATTTAAGATGTTAATAGTATTCTATATTATTGTATGGAGTAATAATAGTAATTCCCAGAGAAATGATAATGTAGTAGTGTATACAGAAAGATGATATAGTTTGAACTTTATTATACATGAAACTGTCAGTGTGGTAATAAAACAGTATGAATTAATACTATCGAGGGTAAATGTATCTAATTGGCTTGATTGACACCTTGTCAACTTTATCCATAGGTGGGTTAGTGGCCAGCTGAATTTCCACATCTGAAAAAAATAAATAAATATACTACTAACCAGAAATGCATATCTGTTTCTCCTCTTAGCAAAGCACATCAGAATGAGACCTGTAATAATAAACTGAAAGAAAAGGAAACAATTAATAACATATATATATTTTGTAGCTGAAATGGAATTTTGCACACTACATTTTAAATATTATCAAGGTACATTCAGCATTAGTAAAATCAGTTTTACATAATGTCTTATTTCTTCATATATTAGGGAATGTTCTTTAAGAATATACTGTACTTTTTTATTTATTTATTAGATTAATCACAAAAAAAAAAAAAAAATACATGAAGAAATATGGACATTAAGAGAAAAGTAGACATTTCTGAGATATTAGTTATAGTTTGCTTTAAATGTAACAGGACAAAGTAGGAAGCGAATTAAATTATTAATGAAAATTCTATTAATTGAATGAAATTATTAGTTTTGGATTTACAAAATTATACACGTTGGTAAATGTTGATATTTCTATTTGAACTGAGGGGGACCCTAAGCTTTTAACTAGTTAACAGTTTATTTTTTAATTTAATTTCTTTTCATGACATTGCATTAATATATGACGAACTCATAAAGCGCAAAAGCCCCCCCCCCCCCCCCCCCCAAATTTAATCCAGCACTGATTATAATTGAGTGTTTATTATTTGAATTTTTTATTTGCAGTGAATTGGTTTACTTTAAAAGTCGGGCTTTTAAAAAATAAGTCAACTTGAGTTACTTAGTTTTAAATTCTTATACGGTAAAAACTCGATCTCTTTATGGTAATAAATATAGTGTGCATTTCTTGCCTCGAATCTTAAAGTTTTCGTACTATGACCCTGTTAGAGGTTGATCTCAGATTTCATCATTCTCGTATACGATCCCTACTCTTTTATTCGAAAAATACTGTACTACACTGTAAAACATTCTGCAACCTTTGCTCATTTGTTTCAGCTACTTTGTTGATCATTTTGGCAAACTGATAAGAAAAGCCACAATTGCAGGCTTCCATGAAAATTCCAGCTTTCATTTCTGAAATATTCAGCTAATTATTGTTTGCCGAAGCGTTATTTTTGTATTTTTATGTATATATATTATCATAACTATCAGAAACCTTACTCTTCATTACGCACAGCCGATTCTCCTGAAACTTTCAGTAACATGCTTGCAAATGTTTTACAGTTGTTGTTGAGACCCAGACCGTCCGACCTACCAGAAAGGTGTTGAAGACCCAGACCGACCGACTCGTCGACAAGGACATGAGTAGCCATTTGGTCGGCCGGTACCAGAAAGGTGTAAGGTAACTGTTTAGACGGTTGGGAAGAAAATGTTTTACAGTGTAGAAACTAAAGTAAAATGACTGGCGTAATGAATGGTATTTATTTTTGAACTTTAAAAAGCAGCACACTGTCAGATAATCGATTTTTCGGATAAGTTACGTTTTACTGCATTTATTGTTCAGATGGAGCCATTCAAAAAAGAACGTTTGGGGGCCTCAGAAAAGCTCGGGACACTACTGACTGACTTATTCTATCTACTCTCTTGTTTCTTTTTTTGCCAGGGCATAAATCATACGAACCCCCTTGTTTTTTAAGCCTTTGTCTCGAATGCTGGCGCTGCAGAGAGTATTTCTTTTCCAAAAGAGAGTCTTGTACATTAAAGTCTGATGTAGTCCTCATTCTTATTCAACACTCGCTCATGAAAGAGATACAGAAAAGCAAAAAAGTCCCCCTTGCTACGTAATTTCTTCCTTTCACAAACGAAATTATTCAATTTTGCCGTTTCGTTCAATGAAAGCAGAGCCAACAAACTCGGTTGACTGTAGTCTTAGTTCTATGACTGTACCCCCCCTTGTGGGAGATACTCCCCCGAATAACACGCGGTAGTTTTTTCTCAGTATTTCATTAAAAAAATATTTTTAGAATTATGCGTCTCGTTTTGAATCAAACTGACGAAAACATGAATGTGTCATTGAAAAAAATAATTTTTCTCCTTTTGTAAAAGTGAATATGATGTATAAGGCACATTACACCCCATAGTGCATACTGTATTCATAACAGCTATCCCATCCCACACGCATCTAGTAAAATGCTATTTTTTATTTCTTAACATCTATTTACTATTACTTCATAGCTTCCAAACTTTGATTCTGCAATTATTTTCTTAAATTAGTACTGTCAGAATGTGTGGGATCATATTTGTATCAAGGATACGCCACTCATCATGGTCATCCATCCTCAAAGTATACTGTAAAAATATGCATCTAAAACTGTTCTGTAGGACCCAGAAACAATTTAAAGTGGATTCAAAAATACTTTGAGCATGTATGTATACGGCCTAGGTGGACCCTTCAGCTCATGGAAATCCTCTGTGGGCAAGACTGTAGGAAATGTCTTGATCTTTGTGTTTTCTAAAAGCAAACAACCGACTTTGTTTAACTTTTCCTTTTTAGTAACGAAATCTCAAGGAAGAGAATTCATATTCTGAAATCATGCCATAATGACTCGTTCTATAATAGATACTGACTTACAAGAGTAAACGTCTCTTGCCTTTGATAATACTGATATTTTTGTGGATTCTAAATAGCTATTTAAATTTAAAAAAAAACTTCCCAAAACAACAACCGATATGCAAAATTGCCAATTTGATTGATGAACCAGTAAAAGCAAAAAGGTTTTTTAAAGTACTCTTTTATTGTTTGTATGTAACTTAAATGTGTGAAACATGATTTAAAAAAAAAAGATGTATATAACTGAAGTGTGTGAAAGACGACGACATGCTTAATTTGGACTTTCTAACTGCTCCGGTTCTTGAGTTATTCCCCCAAAACGAAACCATTTCTATGGCGGGTCCAGGATGGAATGACCCAATATAAGGTTTAAAATATACCAAAATAGACAATGACATATTAAATGTGGACTTTTTAATTGCTCTGGTTCTCGAGTTATCTCCCCCTCCCCCCCCCCCCTCCCCCCCAAAAAAAAAAGATAAATAAATAAAATAAAATAAAGTACATTCTCACTGGCAAACCTGGAACGGCTACCCCGATAAGGTTGAAAATCAAAATAATTAAAATGTACCACAAAAGACAAACATACCGAATTTCATGTTATTGTGAGGAATGGAACCTGATGAGTTATGGCCGTCTCAAAAATTTTAATCACACTGACAGACAAAAGGTTGTAAAAAGAGGCTATGCTCAGAAAGGGTTATTCCGAGAATTCTGGAAATCAATAAAAAGGGTTTGCTAGCAAACTACATCCATTTGTCATAAAACATTCGTAAGATGGAGTGTACACAATTATATCTCCGTCCAACATATAAGGTGAACGTAGACAAATTCTGCTATTAGAAACCGTGACCATACAAGGTTTGGTAAAAAATATCGGGCTGCGCATGCAGCTCAATATCTAGCTTGTGGAGGAAGAAACTATACTTCAAGCACAGCTAACTTGACAGTACAGAGGTATAGGTAATACTAGATAAATAGAGGTTTTTACGATAATCACATCAGATACAGTTGTCTTTGTGGCTGGTTTGGTATATAAGTACTGTTCAATATTCATAATCTATTTCCCGATTCAGCATACGGCTGCTACTCAGCTGGTTACAAAAAGGAAGCTGAAAACTCACCACCACGCCGGGCACATAAGTGGGTATGGTCTCGAAGAACTGGAGCGAGGAGGTGTAAGATCGGAGGAGGAGGTAAATGACGATGAAGACGACGCCATGGAACACGGAGAGTCCGCCGCAGACCAGGCAAGCGATCACGTACTTCCGCATCCACGCTTTCCACCACGGGACACCACCGCTGTTACTGCTTCCTACAACAATAAAGTATCACATTAATAATAAACATCTAAAAAATATATTTGCATTTTAAAATTAGACTGATTACATAATTGAGCGGATTGCAAACAGGCTCATATTATGATAGACATTTTTCTTCCCAGGAAATGCTTTTTTTTTCATTAACTATAGCTTGATAAATCTATATCATGCAGCTGAGTTTGAATTATACTGCTTAAGTTGCTAAAGGTAGAAACTTCATATAAAGGTAGAAACATACTATTCGTTCGTTACTAATTCCCCTGTAGTGAAGGGGCGCCTACGCACCACGTCTGCAAGACCCCCCAGGGTATCCCATGGCAAAGGGGATGAAATTTGCAACTCCACTTTTATAGAGGCTCCCCGAAGGGCGGAAGTCTGACTTGGCCTCGACATGACAACATCCATGTCCGCTGGCGGCATTCGAACCCGGCAATCCAGCGATCAGATGGAAACGCATACTCCTGACCGCTCGACCACCGGATCGGCGAAACATACTATAATTGTGATCATTGATTGGACCGATGACACAGATTTTCCAAAAATTTTCTTGTATAATTTGTAAAGAAAAAAATAAAATTACACGCTACTTAAAAATGGATTCTGGCATGAGACAGTAGAGCCACACTTCAGTTAATTTTAAATTACTTTACTATTAGACGACCCAAGTAAAATCAAAGTAATTTTTCTTTTTACAACCCTTTATTTAATGTCACACGGAGTATACATATTTGTCTCGTTTCAGATTTTTGAGGTTCTACCACTAATCGTAGCGACATGAAATTTAGTATGTCGTTGTATTTTGCGGTTTATTTAAATTCTTTAGCATTTAATCCGTATCCGGCTATCCCGTCCTGTGCACGTCATATAATTTTAGCTTTTTTAGTTGGCCCTGTAAGCCCTTTTAGTTCCGTGACAATTTGTTTTCAGCAGTGGTGATGTGAATAACCATTGTTGTAAGATAGTTAAAGAGTCCAATATTCAGCTTCGTTTATATATATATATATATATATATATATATATATATATATATATATATATATATAATTCTAAATAACAGTGAAGAATTAAAAAAATAAATTAAAAACACTTGGTAAAATAATAGGATTTCAAACTTTTGATTTTAAAGATCTATTTAATAATATTAAGATCACTGATCTATATGATGTCATTTTAGCTTTATATAATGCTTATATTACTAATCATTCTCATTTTACTAAATTTACCAATTTTCCTAAGCTTCTCCATTTTGTTCTTTTCAATAATTATATCTTTCAAGGTAATACATTATACTTACAAGTCTCAGGTGTTCCACAAGGTGGCTGTAGTAGCAGTATGTTAGCTAATTTATACCTATATCAATATGAAAAATTCTTTACTTCAACAGATTATAAAATTTACAGATATGTAGATGATCTGATTTGTCTTGTATTTACTGATAACTATGTCATAGATATAGATTTCTATCCGGATAATTTGGAATTAATACCTAATGAAACTTCTATTACTAATAATATTTATTATTTGGATTTAAATCTAATTATAGAACCTGCTCATGGGATAGTTACTAATTTATATGATAAAAAATATTTTTTTAAATTTAATATTAATAAATTATTACCTTTTAATTCCTGCAACTCGATTCAATTGTTTAGAAATATTATACTTAATCAACTTTTTAGAATTTATAGATTATCAGATAAAACATTTCATGCTTTGCACATTAATAACCTCAAAATTACCAGTAAAATGTATAAATATCCTGCATATTTAGTAAATGGTATAGTTAATAAGTTTCGATTAGCCTAAAATTCTCATATTCTCCCCTTATTATCTTATTTTAGCCGTACTTCTTCATTCTCTTGAAATTATATTTTCATCTTTTTATCTTGAAGCTTTAACTGTTGAATATCTCATTTTATTGCTTTTACGCAGTACAGTTTTTATTACTCTCTTTGGCAACAGCAAATCACATCTTTTCATTTCTGCATATGACAACATTGATTTAGCCATATTTTGCTCGTCATGGTTGCACTAATGAAGTGTATTTTAAAGTATTTATGTTTCCTTTATTGTTCCAATCTATATGCTTGTCGTCCATATAACACAAGTTTATAGATAAAATCTATCTTGTGTTTCAGAAAGAAGCATTTTTGTGTTCATTTCGAAGGGATATATGGACTTGAAGAGAATTTTTTCGAAATGAACTTATCTTAAACCTAAAGCTCTTCCATGTGCAAGCTTTTTTGCTTGATTTTTTTGTTTTCCTATTTTCATTCCTCATTTTTGAAATTTGTTGATTGTCTTTATGACCTGCATTACGCTTTATTATTTCCTCTTTATGTCTTAATTTCTTTTATTTCTTTGTATTTTGTAGAAAATTTTGGAATAGTGTATTATGAGTTACTACATACATTCTATGGATTTACTAATTTATATATATATATATATATATATATATATATATAAGTATATAATATATATATATAAGAGAACATTTTTAACATGTGATAATAATATTGAAACTACATATTGGTCTCTTTTTTCACACATTTAAGTTACATGCAAATAAAAAAAAAAAGGTTCACGTTAAAAAGCAAGAACAATATTTTTCCAATAAAAGAACAAAAACGTAAAATATTCAAAAATATTAATACGATATTTATACAAATACCGACGCAAATGTTTATAAATTAAAATGCATTATAGATGACTGCCTCAAAAAATATTGAACTAGTTTTTACAGCGCAGTTTTTGCAACCCACTCTTCGCCCGAAAAGGTTATTACGGAAACGATTGCCAATACAGCAAGAAAGTTTAAAAAAGTGTCCTAAGTTTGAACAATTTTCCAGATTCAGTAAAGTTTGTTGGTTAAAATCAGAATTGGTAAAATGGGTTACTTAAAACTTAAAAACGGGTGGCAAAAAAGAACACGATTCGACGAAATAACAACATGCATTTAGTTTTATCATCATCATCATCATATTTGGTACGACAGCCCAGGATGAGCCATGGCCTTCCGCTGAAGATTCCTCCAGGACTGTCTATTTCTAGACCTGGTCTGCCAGTCTCTTGCTCCAATCACTCTACAATCCGAATCAACTGAGTCTAGCCATCTCAGCTTTGGTCTTTCTCTTTTTCTACTAGTAAAGGGCCTTGCAGCAAACATCTTCTTTACCGGGTCCCTTTCATCCATTCTAGCAATATGAGAGGCCCAGTTCATTCGCTTAATTTTAAAATATTTAATAATATCCGGTTCCTTAAAATATCTATAAATCTCGGAGTTAAAACGCCTCCGCCATAGGCCATTCTCCTTTACTCCACCAAGGATGCCTCTGAGAATCCTACGCTCAAAAACAGCAACTCTACCCTCTCCATTTTTTGTTAAAGACCATGTTTCTGAACCATACATTAGGACAGGCCTAATGATAGTTTTATAGATAAGAAACTTTGTTTTTCTAGAGAGCAAACAAGACCTCAAAACAGGGCGAAGTCCAAAACATGCCTTGTTGGCCAGTGAAATACGATTTTGAACTTCAGGGATAATATCATGTTTTGCATTAACAAAAGATCCCAGGTATTTAAAACCAGAAACAGTTTCAAACTCATGTGGGCCAATTTTCAGAAAGTTGGCCGTATCACCAGTTGGTGTTTTCTGTACTGGCATATATTTGGTTTTAGAAACATTTACAATCAATCCCAGTCGACTTGCAGCTACCTCCAAGGAGGAGAATGCTTCTCTCAAGGCCGGCACACTCCAAGCAACTATATCGATGTCATCAGCGTAGGCCAGGAGCTGCACAGACCTGTGTATGATGTTTCCCCGTACATCAATTTTTGAATCTCGTACAGCCTTCTCCAGTGCGATGTTAAAGAGAATGCACGAGAGAGAGTCCCCCTGTTCTTCACCATTATTGACACTTTGGCTCTCGGAAAAGACGCCCAAAAATTTGATTTTACCATTTGGTTTTATATGAATGCAATTTTCACATATTTTTAGTCTGCAGTTTCAATGACTTAACCCGAATTTAAAACACAAGTTTGCTAGAGTAGCTCAGATTTTTTGTACGACATTTTATTCAGACCCGTACAGCTATTTTTCATATTTATAGTCCATAAACTCGCATATTCAAAGATTCATTCAAAAAATGGCCAATTCATGTTTTGAGAATCCAAAAAGCATTCATCTTCTATTCCTCAATTTTTTATTTACCTCTTGAAGTTCTGACTCAGTCTCAAATGCTTCTTTAAACCTGTCCTAATGTATTATATAAGGAAAGTAAAAGTTATATAAAAATACATATATTTCTTTATGAGTCTAGAAATTATGCAATAACTGTTAGTTCCACGATAGAGCCGTTATTCACTCAAATGCTTAAAAATAACCAAACATTAAAGCTGTACAATCACTCTCAATTTTCACTCTAATATAGATATATCCCCAGCAAAAACTTCTTTTTTTTACTTTCCTTATATACAATAATGTATAAGGAAAGTATTGTGACGGGGTCGAAAATTCGAATTCGAGTTTTCGACGGGAGAGCACGTTTCAAGCATCCCTGATCACGAATCGAACATTTTTGAGGTGATGTCTGTGTGTGTGTGTGTCAGTGAGTCTGTGGAGACGATAACTGACGAACAAATGGACCGATTCGAATGAAATTTGGTACAAAAATTACAATCCGTAAACACTGGAAGCTTATTGTTTTTATACGCAATCGAATGTTTAGAACCCCCCTAAATTTTCGAGTGAAATTTTGAAAAAATCGTCAAAAAATCAAAACCGCTAATAAAGTTACTCAAATAGACATTTCTTATGTAATTTTTCATTAGAAAACGATTGACATGAATTTCAGAACGCTAGCAGAAACCGTTCTCGAGATATTGCATATTTTTCAAAAAAAATTACCAAAAAATCATATAAAAAAAATCCTATTGAGAAACGTGTTCACTTTTCATATGTAATACCATGCGATAAATTTAGTGACATCATTTTCGTGGATCTAGCTCGTTCCATTCATGAAAAAAGATACTTTGAGTAATACTTTTGTATTTGAACGCCAATAGTCATTTATCTGCTGTAAGCATAACTTATTTCTCCATCCGCCTGGCGAGATTTTGGCGACGAATTTGGTGGAATGTCGCCAACTTGACGACTTTTTTAAATGTTGCTAAATTAACGAAAAATTCGCCAAATGGATAAAAATGACGCTAAATCAATGAAAATGACGACTCATTGACGAAAATTCAATATCTTGGAAAGAATATAAATATCTACTATAAAAATAATCTTTTTTTTTACTGTAAAAGTAGTATATTCATTGTATTATATAAGGAAAGTCATGTGCTGCCCACATCAGATTTAAAAAAAAAAAAAGAAACAGGATCTGTTTTTAGAGAAAAGCTCATAAAAAGATATGTTTTGTTTCACTTTGAATTCAGGACCGGATTAAGACCGTCTGGAGCCCTAGGCACAGCATTCTTTTGCACCTCCTCCCCCTACTTTCACAATTTTTACAAGGGAAAAACAGAAATTTGTAATTTTTTCTATAATGGTATTTTTAACAGCAAAAGAATAAAGAGTTATTTAGAGTAGAGAGAGAGAGAGAGAGAGAGAGAGAGTGCTATGTCTAAAGGTGCAATGCAGTCTTAAGGAAAGAAATAGGTAGTTATTTTCTTTCCAACCTTAAAAATATCTATCTTACACAACCTTATATTTTACGAAATTCCCTAAAATAAATGTTAGAATAGAATATTTTCCCTTTCTTTCCTGGAAGAGTATTTAAGAAATTGAATTTAAGAAATTAAATATTAAGCACGAAATGTAATAAACAATGATTAATTTAGTAAATTAATTCAAAAAGGCTTTTTCCTACTTTATCTCTCTGCAAAGATCTAAAACAAAAAGTTTTGCATTTAAGCTACACTCGCCACAGCTAATAAAATTAAATTAGTGAATTTATGCTGTCTTAAAATAGATCTTACGTTGTTCATTCATTTAAGTGCAGAGAAAGAACTTTCACTGGAAGAATTTGAAATTGGCATACTTAATGTTAAAGCATGCATCAACATTGGGAGAAGTATGTTCAATGTTTAAGTTTAGGATATAGTTATAGCAATATTTTGAGACCCCCTAGAACCTATGACCATAGGCCTGGATCTTGTGGGCATAGGCCGTAATCAGGACCTGACTCTGATTGCGATATAAATGGGGGGGGGGGGGGGTAAAAATATGGAACATGAAAAGTCGGGAAATTTAATTATTTTCCTTATACAATGCTCAGTCCAGAAATTTAAGTAATCTGCAAAATGGCTTTTTCTGCAAAATTTATAACTAACCATTAAATAACAAACTTGTGTACCACTGTAAATTTACCTATTGTGTTTAACAAAATCGAAGCCTTGAAGGTCCTCTTACCCCTGCTTTTCAAATCGATTTGAAAAAAAAAAATGGATTCTATATATCTATAAATAATGAGATCAGTCAAATTTAGTGGTTTATATCCTACTAGATAATCTGGTAAAAAATAATAAATATAGAGTTTTGGTTACCAAAGACCAACTCTCCGGCGGGATTTAGCGAGCAAATACGTCGTGCTTGTCTTCCGATGATTGTAATGCTTTTTTGAAAGTGTGTTTAAATTTGCAATCCTTTTTGAATTTAAGTTTAAATAAAATAGTTTACTATTTTTAATGTAGATGAGTAATAGATATATGTAAGTTACGTATATTATTTCAGTTATTTAGTCAATTACTTTCCCTACAATATATGGTAATGTAAAGGGAAAATATGGGATTCATGTCGAAAAGCGCAACTCGAGTTTTCGACAAATCTACACGTTTCGGGCATCCTAGGACCCGAAAACACTATTTTTAATGTGACGTCTGTGCGACTGTTTAACTGTGCAATGTATGTATCCATTCTATCGGAAAAACTAATGATCAAATTTCACAAAATTTGATAGATAAGTCACTTGTGTTTTATCCTGTTGCTGATTAGATTTTGGTACGATTCATAAAAAACAAGAACCTGCTTTTTTTGTCAAAATCGTCAAAATCTAAAATAAAGAACATATGCTGAAATGCATCAATTAAACGCGTGTATGAAACAAGACACATTTCGTATGAAACTCAATTTTTGACAACTAAAAGAATAAGAGAAACCCCTATAAATTTAGGACTAACTGTTCTCTAGATATTTTAGTTTTCTGCATTTTTGACAGGTCGCCTTTAAAAATACTTCCAGTCTCCAAATGGTAACGAAAATTGAATTAAAACTACAAATTCAGAGTAATTTCCTAGTTATTTTGTGTAACTAAACTCAGTTTAATGAATTATTAAAGAAAGGAAGAAAAATGAATTTGAGTCTGTAGGGTAGGTCATATGCTGCCCACATCAGATATTTGTTCTTCGTTGGCATAAGGTTTATTATTATTTTAACTACATTTTACAAGCTGTAAATAACTACTTATTTCACTTTAATCAGTTCGGTAAATGCAGCTGGTGTAATTATATAGTTTCGATCATTTTATTACTGATCCTCATCTCTGTTATACAGTCATTATTTAATAAGTATATTCATAGTCACATGAAAAATGCACTGTTTGTATCGCATGAATATGACTGCAGAGACATTTTCCCTGTAATATCACCTTCAGTAATATCCTGTAATATCATCCCTGTAATTTCCTTCATTTTTAGCCCATGTTTGATAATTTGAATTTCCTTTACTTTTATAATAAACTTAATTTGAAATTTAAATATTTTAAAATATAAATAAAAAATAAATATTTTGATTTTTATCGGTTTATTTATTATATTTCCGTTCTGAGAATCTACCATTTGTTATTAGATGGTTAACGAAACAGCCTTCGGAAATTTCGCCAGGTCGCCAAACAGCGCTGATTCGCCAAATATCAGTTGTTTTTTTTACTATTTTTAACTGATGAAATATAACGATTTAACCCATATTTCTTTTTTATAATTATGTATATCTACATGAGAAAAAATTATATGTATCTTTTTTTTTTCAAATCGATTTAACAATGCGGGTAAAAAGACCTTCCTTATCAGAGTGAAATCTTCAAGTCGTCTGTAAAAGTGTTTTTACTGCGATGCGCTTCACTCTGGAGGTAAACAACTTTTTCAAAAGTTATGAGTGATAGGCTGGGTGTCCAGGGTCGCTAGGGAGCTATGTGCACCCCCTTGATTCTCTAAAGCGGAAGTTTTATACTTTAAGGTTGTCGAATATTTTTAAGGATATTCATAGAGAAAAAAAAAATATGATGTGGGCAGCATACGGCTTTTCTCAAAAACTCGAGATTTTTTTTTTTTTAATTTGTTATTTATATTTATTAAATGAATTTTTATCGCACTAGATGTTTAGGAGATAAAAACTTTTTTGAAATTATATAACGCTTACAGTTTTTCAATAATTTCTTTTTTACTTTCCTTATATACATAATGTATAAGGAAAGTATTGTGACGGGGTCGAAAATTCGAATTCGAGTTTTCGACGGGAGAGCACGTTTCAAGCATCCCTGATCACGAATCAAACATTTTTGAAGTGATGTCTGTGTGTGTGTGTGAAAGTATGTGTGTGTGTGTGTGTGTGTGTGTGTGTGTGTCAGTGAGTCTGTGGAGACGATAACTGACGAACGAATGGACCGATTCGAACCAAATTTGGTACAAAAATCACAATCCGTAAACACTGGAAGCCTATTGTTTTTATACGTAATCGAATGTTCAGAACCCCCCTAAATTTTCGAATGAAATTTTGAAAAAATCGTCAAAAAATCAAAACCGCTAATAAAGTTACGCAAATAGACATTTCTTATGTAATTTTTCATTAGAAAACGATTGGCATAAATTTTAGAACGCTAACATGAACCGTTCTCGAGATATTGTGCATTTTTAAAAAAATTTATGAAAAAGTCACATAAAAAAAAAATTCCTATTGAGAAACATGTTCACTTTTCATATGTAATACCATGCGATAAATTGAGTGACATCATTCTCGTGGATCTAGCTCGTTCCATTCATGAAAAAACATACTTTGAATAATACTTTTGTATTTGAACGCCAATAGTCATTTATCTGCTGTAAGAATAACTTTTTTCTTCGTGCATAACGCTTGGCGAGATTTTGGCGACGAATTTGGCGGAATGTCGCCAACTTGGCGACTTTTTTGAAATGTTGCCAAATTAATGAAAATCTCGCCAAATGGATAAAAATGATGCTAAATCAATGAAAATGACGACTAATTGTCGAAAATTCAATATCTTGGAAAGAATATTAGTATCTACTATAAGAAAAACCTATTTTTTTACTGTAAAAGTAGTAAATTCATTACATTATATAAGGAAAGTCATGTGTTGCCCACATCAGATTTTTTACTTTCATTATATACATAATGTATAAGGAAAGTATTGTGACGGGGTCGAAAATTCGAATTCGAGTTTTCGACGGGAGAGCACGTTTCAAGCATCCCTGATCACGAATCAAACATTTTTGAAGTGATGTCTGTGTGTGTGTGTGTGTGTGTGTGTGTGTGTGTGTGTGAAAGTATGTGTAAGTATGTGTGTGTGTGTGTCAGTGGGTCTGTGGAGACGATAACTGACGAACGAATGGACCGATTCGAACGAAATTTGGTACAAAAATCACAATCCGTAAACACTGGAAGCCTATTGTTTTTAAACGTAATCGAATGTTTAGAACCCCCCTAAATTTTCGAGTGAAATTTTGATAAAATCGTCAAAAAATCAAAACCGCTAATAAAGTTACGCAAATAGACATTTCTTATGTAATTTTTCATTAGAAAACGATTAACATAAAATTTAGAACGCTAACATGAACAGTTCTCGAGATATTTTACATTTTTCAAAAAAATTATCAAAAAGTCATATAAAATTAAAAAAAATATATTTCCTATTGAGAAACATGTTCACTTTTCATATGTAATACCATGCGATAAATTGGGTGACATCATTCTCGTGGATCTAACTCGTTCCATTCATGAGAAAAGATACTTCGAGTAATACTTTTGTATTTGAACGCCAATAGTCATTTAACTGTTATAAGAATAACTTATTTCTCCGTCAGTAAAGCTTGGCGAGATTTTGGCGACGAATTTGGCAGAATGTCGCCAACTTGGCGACTTTTTGAAATGTTGTCAAATTAACGAAAATCTCGCCAAATGGATTAAAATGACGCTAAATCAATGAAAATGACGACTCATTGTCGAAAATTCAATATCTTGGAAAGAATATAAGTATCTACTATAAGAAAAACCTATTTTTTTTACTGTAAAAGTAGTAAATTCATTGCATTATATAAGGAAAGTCATATGTTTCCCACATCAGATTTTTTTTTATTTAACAATTTAATGCATTTAAATAACGCCCTTTAGCCTAAATAAATAAATAAAAAGAACTCCAAAAATATTTTGAGAATTTTTTCTTAGCATAGTGGGATTGATTTCATTCGATTTTCTATATATATATATATATATATATATATATATATATATATATATATATATATATATATATATATATATATATATATATATATATAAAATTACAAGATAATTTGATAAAGAAAATAAAGCTTATTTGCATATTTCATTCTTTATAGAAATTATTTTAAATAGCAAGTTCTGTTTTTCCTTATTCGTACCAAAATATAATCCGCAGCATCTTATCTTATAACTAGAAAATATACCCGCCGTTGCCTGCGATTTAAAGCAGGGAATAATTGCATTTATTCATTTAATTTTTCAAACGGCGTTGTCGCCCGTTGCGTGGACGCATACATGCGTCTGCGCAGCGCCCCACTACACAGACCTGCACCCTAAATATGCACCAAAACATGCCTTCCCCAGTTAATAAGTCCAAATAAGATCTTCAATTTCACGCAATAAACAGACAAATTAAAAATCATTTTGCAATTTGAATATCATATTATTGCATTGTTTTCAGAACATATCACACCGAGAGAAATAATTTTTAATAACTTTTTTTTCAAATTTTACCGGAAAAATTTTGAAAAATCGGTATTGTGGGTCCAAATGATTACAATTATAGCGTGTTACCCTTCACTCCAAAGGGCTTGAAAAAAAAAATATCTCGATAGATACCATACTTGACAATGTATCCCTTTCGGGGGGGGGGGGGGGGGCGGGGGTTAACTTGTTCCCAAAGGGAAGCTAATGAGTCAAAAAAAAAATTGTATCGCGGCTATTTTTTAGAAAAGTGATAGAAACTATTAAGTTTCGTGATCATTAAGCGATAAACAAACCCTTTCATGCATGATTATGTCAAATTGTGTCTTACGGTGCCATTTTAAAAGATATAAAATTTCGAATAAATTTCGATGTTTTCGCTCGAATTTAAAAAAAAAAAATTCTATCTGGTTCTAGATTTTTTAATAACAAAGCCGGATACAAAGTTTCGTGAAAATCCATTAATATTTGTGGCCGCTATCGTGTACACAAGAAATCGACTACAGACAGGCGGACAACACCCCCAAAAATAGTCAAAACGTGTTCAGGAGGAAAGAAAACGGACATTGGCATCAAAATCTCAAATTCAAAAATTTTCGTGAAAACAGTGCTTTATATTACATGGGGTGAGAAAGTAAAAATAGAACTTAATGTTCTATATTTTAAAAACAAATAAACGAACAATTTTCAAACACAATTTCACAAACGTGTTTGTTCACTGTAATTCAGAAGATTAAGATGTAAATCTTCAGAACTCACTGTGAATGCTTGAAAAGGAAAGAAAGCACTACATGCCCGTTTATAAAATAAAAACGTCTGTAACGTCACGACTTCTAAGAATGTAACGCCGAAACTTGTAGCAACGGATATGCTTTATGACTCATTGAATATTTTTGTGCAATACGCATGTGGTGAACAGCAAAAATTCGAACCGCTGAACAGCGTTTCGAACGAAGAGAAATTTTTTATAATATATTGATGCTTTTATAAAAGTCATAATTCATGAGCGGAAGATCCCAGAAACATAAATTTTTATTTCCGTGCATAGTTTAACATTCAATTTAACTTTTGTTAAGTTAAGAAGATCGGATTGTCAGTCGATTTTCCTATATCGGATTTTTAAAATAAGATTATTTGAATTTTAAAATCTTCAAAATACGAAATATATATATATTAATTTAAAAATTCGCGTAAATTTGTTTATTGATAGTACGGATTTCGTTGAAAGTTCGTTAAAGTTCTATTAAAAGAAAATTCTTTAATCTTTCCAATGGTGTTAATACGGAAACTTTGCAATAATATTTTGGAGCACTAAAGAACCGATTTGTGTGAAAATCGTTCAAAATGGTATTTCAACATTTATTAACTATAAAACTAATTCGAATTAAAGAAAAAAAATCACTCTAAGGTATCTTTGGACCTGACTTGAACTACCACTGTACCAAATTTCGTAGCTGTGGATCTCCTGGATTTCCCACTACGCGACTAACAAACAGACATACATCTTTTTTTATTATTATAGATTACCAAATTTCACGAAAGCGAACCGCAGAAGCACCCAATTCCTATTTTGTGGTACGGGAATCGAACGTGGGTATAGATGAGCAAAAATAAATTGTTAATTAAATTTGTCATAATTCACCACGGAGTGTAAGGAAAATCGTATTTTGATCAGATCATAATAATAATTATTATTGTTATATACAATATGCTAAGCTCCAAAATCCTATCTCCGACTTTTCAGTGACAAGTCGGGGCGTAGATCTTTTATCTAAAATTATTTTATACTACGACTCCTATTATGAAATTTCTTTTTTATGAAAGGGAAACTGATTAGGGAGAGATTGTTTATTAACACATTGCACCTTGATTCCGTTTTTAATGCCAATGATGAAAAACACCTCCCAGATCACAGAATGTTTTCTTTCAGAAGAAAGTTACCTTTGTACAGAATATTAGCATTTACAACCGTAATGGATATAAGACAGTGTGTGTGTGTGGGGGGGGGGGGGGGGGTTGAAAAACCGAAGAAGGAAAACCGAAGAGGAGTGTTGAAAATTTTTAGGCATATTCCTCAAGGTAAAAACTGGCTATGCTACCAAAATAGAAGCCATTTATGAACTTTGGAGAGCTATAAAATTAAGAAAATTAAAAATGCTTACTTATATTAAGCGAGTAGATGTATCATATGACCTATTTCATAAGGAATTCAATGAAACCACACCCAAGATCTCAAACTAATGCAGTTTTCAGGAATTTTAAGATACTATTTGGCACGTGGCCATCCATGAAGAGAGCACCAGATCATTAAATATAAATTTTTTCACGTGTAATTTTACGCAAGAAAGTTACGTAGAATTTTACCCAATACTTTTCTCAATGCTATGTATGAGAAAGTAGTAAAATCTAAAGAATAGCGCTTTAAAATAATGGTCGAATGGTCATCATATTTATAATAATACAAATAAAATGCTAAAAAAAAATGATTAGTGTACTTAGCCAAACTGATAATCATTTTATGTTTGTGAAAAATTAATAAATGCATAACAATTCTTTTCATACACTTAAATTATAAAGAGTACTCTGAGTAAATACTTATCTAAAGTTTATTATTCATTTTAAATATTTTACACCGAGTTTAATTTTTATTTTATGTCTTGACTTTCAATAGAACAACAGGAAACTTAAAAGTAATCTAGCGACTAGTACTTATAAAGTTTTGTTTTTGAGAAAGCACTCTGGAAATACTTTTTTTAGACTGAACTTCTCAAGACGACTGTCTCAGACAGTCATCTGTTTAAATATAAAACGTTTCATGTAAATACTTAAGTACTTCAATGAACAAGTCACTAAAAGCGACACTAACTGATAAAATTATCAAGGATATAAAGCTTTTATTCGGCTCCAAATTTTTCGAACGTGGGAAGGTTTAAATTATCAAGGATTGTTTGAAACTTAAAGGGTGAATACATGTACATTTTAATCTAACAAAAAGCGAGTTATTGAAGGCTTTTTGTATTCTTTAGAACGTTTTCTTTATTTTCCTTACAGTATACAGGAAGGGTTCCTAGGAGTCCTTAAACACCATAATAACTTTGTAAGGAAAGGTCCATGAGTATATACGTGAAATCTATCCATAGTAAAGGGACTATGCACGATCGAATAATAGAGATAGCAGCGCTTCAAGCAGATCATTTAAAAAGTTAGGATAACAAATTCTTCTTTGACCCAGACCGTTCGACGCATACCCGAAGGTGTAAGATATCTGTTTGGACGGCCGGGAAGTGCCACCCAATTTAGACCGGAACCCAGTGCGGGCGACATCCACAGAGACCGTATCCTCTTTCCCCTACCACCAACCTCTCGGAAGGACTTACGGATCCACATATTTAACGTGCCCGTACTTCGCGTGAATATCGACACATTTTGGGAAAAAGGGCGCGGTAGCCCTGTGGTTAGCGCGCGGGAATTGCACTCGGTAGGCCCGGGTTCGATTCCCGTCGCTGCCAAAACTGTCGCCGTGTTCACGCGGAGTACGATAACGTTAAACATGTGGGTCCATAAGTCCTTCCGAGAGGTTGGTGGTAGGGGAAGGAGGGTACGGTCCCTGTGGATGTCTCCCCCACTGAGTTCCGGTCTAAATTGGGTGGCACTCTTCGAGAAGCAATCAAGTAGAGAAAGCATCGGCAACCTTAACGCAAGACCGAAAACGAAGACACGTGACTTTAGAGACTGTTCCAAGGCAAATATGGAACATTGCGAATTATGGAGGGGAGTACAACCTACAAAGATGGTCCCTGTGCTTCTCCTACAATTTATATACAGTTCCCTAAGAGAACACCTGCAAAAGGATGCGCAAGCCATGTTTCTGGGAAATATGGACAGCGATGGCTCTGTTACAGAGGGCCGCACAGCAGGGCGTTCTTGGGGAGAGCTGACCCTTGTCCGGTTCGGCCGCACGTGCACCCAAGGTCGTGGGAACCTCGGTTCACCTGCCAGATATTAATTCTGGGGTGATCGCCGTCCTCCTGTCATCACAGCACCCAATAGCTGGACATAATTCTGAAATATCCAATGAAAATACCAGGGGCTTCAATTGGGGGAACCAGTAAAAAACCTGGGGCTTAATTGTGTAGGAAGAGACATTTTTCGGATGTTCGAGAGAGTGTTAGATTTTTCAAAAAAGAGAGGAGAATTGATTTTGTGCTTCGGAGAGAAAGTCTTCCAAAAAGAGGTCTGCAGCGATGACCGGCGCTCCCTCCGCCGAAGTTCCCCGCATCCAGCGACGATCCAACGAAGTATCGAAGGTACGAAATGCATGTCCCTTATACTCAGTCTGTTTGACACTATGTTAGTTAATTTTGCACTCTCTCGACATCTTATTCAATTTACACTCGAGTGAAATAATCAGGGTGAATTTAATTGTAAACTTAAATGAAGGAGATTTTTAATGATATACTTTAAATATTCATGATTTAGAAAATGTCAAACACGAATGTCAATGGAGAGTGATTATGATTTAGTAAGAATGTTAATTGGATCAATTAAATATGTTTTTATTATTATTTTTAATTTCTTTTTTGTTAATAAATATATTGTTAATGTTTTATATCATGTCCGTTGTCCTCATTTTCCATTAATTTGATTTTTATGTATTTTTATTCGACACGGCCAATGTCGGAGATTGTTTTAATGAACAATATTACTGAATTATGCGTTCTGACCGGACGTGTGGTTGAAATCCACATAACAGAGTCTCTTCCCGTCCAGAGCGTTCCGTTTCCCCTGCATTTCAATGGGAGAAGGTGAATGGCAAAGCGTCCTTGAAAGAAAAACATACATGTTTTTAACCGTTTCTGCTACCCCTAAGCTTTGGAGGATACAAAAAATTGTAGAAGATATTGCTGAGCTTCGTGAAGAAATTATTCCATCAATGTATTTATAAAAAAATATTCATTAAAATATCTTAAACTGCGTTTTACTACATTTTGGCGATACTTGGCGGTTTTTGAAAAACGAAACTGCGAGACCGCGCGAGAAACAGCGCGCTTTGGATGCGTCCAAGATATTGTGCTTCCTAAGGGATAATTTTAAGATTGCAATCAGTGGTATTTTTTACATCCCGGGATATCAGAAATTAATTTTTTTTTAATTTCGGTATCCCGCGGGGATAAAAATATCCTTTTACTTCATTTTATAGATAAAGAAGATATATTACTTTCCTTATATACATAATGTATAAGGAAAGTATTGTGACGGGGTCGAAAATTCGAATTCGAGTTTTCGACGGGAGAGCACGTTTCAAGCATCCCTGATCACGAATCAAACATTTTTGAAGTGATGTCTGTGTGTGTGTATGTGTGTGTGTGTGTGTGTGTGTGTGTGTGTGTGTGTGTGTCTGACAATGTTGTATGACGATGTCAATAGTGTATGGCAATGTCATAGACAATGCACACCTGAAATCGAAAAAGAACAGAACGACGTACTTTCACAAGCATTGCAGGCTTATGGGTCAGTGTCTTTAAAATTTTAAATTCCACATGAGCATCGGCTGTAAAAGAACGAGAAATGCTATACAATTATTTTTACAGCGTCATTTTGAAGTTATTAAGGTAATGAGAAAACATGGATTAAAGTTAAAGGGATTTTCGAGCTGTGATTTATTATAACTTTCGACAAGGGTTGGCACAGCAAGGGCGCGACAGCCCAGTGGTTAGCACGCGGGGATTGCACTCGGACGACCCGAGTTCGATTTCTGCCATTGCCCAAACTATCGCCGTATTCACGTTAAATATGTCGGTCATTCCGAGAGGTTGGTGGTAGGGGAAGGAAGGTAAGGTCCCTGTGGATGCCTCTCCCACTGGGTTCCGGTCTAAATTGAGTGGCACTTCCCGGCCGTCCAAACAGATACCTTATACCTTTCTGGTAGGTCGGACGGTCTGGGTCGAAAAAGAAGCAGCATTGCAGGTTCACTGTGTTAGAGGCCCTGATGGTACAACTTTTTGACGGAAATTTATTGCATTCCGCACACGCGTCTTGTTAGTTTCTGGCGTCGATTCTCACCCAAAGCTCTATATCTTTGTAATTGGCTTTTTCGTCCATCCCACTTTGTTGCCGAGTTCTTTATCTTGGCATTTAAAATTCTCCACAAGGGGCGCTGAAATGGATTTTATTCGCTCGAACGTAAGAGATACCTAACGTGTACAATCCCGGATATCTCTTTACAAAGTTATTGGCGGTGTCTAAGGATTTTCCGGGAACTCTCCATAAGAAAATTAATTATAAGAAATCTCTAATGTGCGTCACTGTTTCCCACAGTATCGAAATTTGTTAATTTGCAGGGAAATCCATATGTAGGACACATCAGATTGTTTAAAAGTCATGCAACATCTCATCTCTGTGAAACACATAGGCAATAGCGAGCATATCAGAGCAACAAAAATTGAAACTGGTGCATATATTCTACTTTATTCTTTTCCACCAGTACGAAGAAATTGAGCTGCCGAGAATAGTAACAATTTTCGAAGAACAAGTCACAAGTCGTAGAACTATCTCAGCCCCCCCCCCCCTCCCCTTTTTATGACGCCTCTGTGGCGGTTCGTTTCGGTTTTGGAATCCTCCATAGCAGATCAAATGTATTTCATACACCTGGCACCTATCGATTGGCCCACATACAGGGGATGGATTTACATGCTCGGGGGCGACTTAAGTGTAATTCTTCTTGGGGGCCCCCAATGACATCATCATGTTTCACGCCCCGATGATATATAATATTTATTGGGTCGCGATTTCACATTGAAGTAGCAATTAATTTAATATGCGCTTTGCACGGCCGTCCCTCGTAAATGCTCTACTATACCCTTTGGATGAGCTGGGCGGCCTGGGCCATATAAGCCCTTTGTGATTATTATGGTGCTTTAATTCATTTGTTGAAATGTTTCCAAGAAGTTATTAAATGCGTTGTTAGAATTCGCCTAGAATTCGAAAATTTTCGGGTAAAACTATGTACAGTAGTATAAAAAATTTGATGTGGGCAGCACATGACTTTCCCGCAGTCTCATATTCACGTTCTCTTTATTCCTTCAATAAATTCATTGAATTGAGTTTAATTGCACAAAATAACACCCGTAATTATTATAAACTAGAAGGTATGCCCGTCATATGACGGGACTCAAAATTTGCAACATATTACCTCCCATTTAACGTCATTTTTTATCAATTTGGCGACATTTGCGACATCCCGCCAAATTTTTTGCCAAACGTCACGGATGGACGAAGAGAGAAATGGCTTTTTTTTTATAGTAGATACTTATATCCTTCCAAGATATTGAATTTTCATCAATTTGATGACATTTTCGTTAATTTTTGTGATACGTATTTTGTTTAATTTTGGGACATTTTTAAAAATTCGCCAAAATTGTCGCCAAGTGGGGCAGTTGGACTGACAGACAAACGATGCCGAAACATCATTACAATACTATCCCCTTTCAAAACACAATTAATTTATTGATTTGACTTCATTTTTATCAATTTGGCGACATTTTTATTGAATTGCCAACATTGTCGTTAATTTGGTAGTATTTTAATCAATTTGGCGACATTTTAAAATTTCGCCAAATTTGTCCCCAAGTGGGACGGTTGGACTGACAAACGATACCGAAATATCATGAAAATACTATCTTCTTCAAAACACAATTAATTTCATTAATTTTGCATCATATTTATCAATTTGACAAAATTTTTATCTATTTGTCGACATTTTCATTAATTTGGCAATATTTTGATAAATTTGGCGACATTTAAAAACTCGCCTAATTTGCCGCCAAGTGGGATGGTTGGACTGACAAATAAATGCTTCCAAAATATCATTTCCCTTTCAAAACAGAATTAATTTCATTGATTTGATGTCATATTTATCAATTTGGTGATATTTTTATCAATTTGGTGACATTTTTATCGATTTGGCGACATTTTAAAAGTCGCCAAATTTGTCGAAGTGGGATGGTTGGACTTGACAAATAAGCGCTATTGAAACACCATTACAATACTATTCCCTTTCAAAACACAATTAATTTAATTGATTTGGCGTCATTTTTAACACTTTATACAACTTAGTTAAAAAGTGTTTTTGACTTTGTTCATTTTGTTTGTCTGTTTGTCCGTTCGCACGATAACTGCCGTAAAAATGACATTATCAAAATGAAATTTTACTATATTGTTGAGACGGTCTGTGGGACATATGGGAATGTAAATAAATAGTATCACCCAATTAGTTTCTGATTGAACCCAGGTTGAAAAAATGAAATACATTGAACCCTATGGGACATAATTTTTCAAACATTTTTTAGCAGTGTTAAAATTTACATGGTCATGAGATTTTAATGCCTGAAAGAACTAAACGGAAAGTTGTATTGAGCTCATGAAGTTAGAGATGATACCACCTCTTTAACTCCATGACTCAACTGAATAGGAAAGTTACCATTGAGAGGTTATCCCAATTTAAAACTCAAAATTTGAATTTTTAAACCATAGAGTTAAAAAGACTTGTTTCTTTTTAACACTTTACAACAAAGTTGAAAAGTGTTTATGACTTTGTTCATTCTGTCTGTCTGTCTGTCTGTCCGTTAGCACGATAACTGCCGTTTAAATGACTTAACCAAAATGAAATTTTAGTATGTTGTTCAGACGGTCTGTAGGACCTATGGGAGTATAAATGAATAATATCACCCAATTAGTTTTGGATTGAACCCGGGTTGAAAAAATGAAATACATTGAACCCTATGGGACATAATTTTTCAAATATTTTTAAGCGAATTTAAAAAAATTCACAAATTGCTTCAAAAATTTTAGAAAATATTTAAGTTATCCCATAAAATATATAAAAAAAATTCAGCAAAATCTGTTCGGTAGTTTTTTAAATAAAAATGAAAATAATAATTGCACCCATATTATATGAAAAGATCACGTGACCACTTCAAAATAAATTATGGCATCCATCTTGTGTCAAAATCGTGATTTTTAAAATATTTAGTGTTGCATCTGTCCTAAAACCGCTTTATTTTTTTCTGTGCATCTATATACTGCGCCAACGCAATTGCAATATTTTGGAGATTAAATGATCATCAAACTTTAATTATTTCTACAACGAAGCCTAAATTTCACATAGGAGAATGTAAACACATCAAGCTGTATGATGAGTTATATACGAACTACTGAATTTCGTTAACGCAAAATTATTTAGCTCTGGAGTCGGCAATATAGTTGATATGAATGAAACATTCACTGATTTTACGTAGAGGAGCAGACGATTCCATATTATTGCCTTTTTGATGAAGTTTTAAGCATGGAGTTAGAAAGTAATTTTACCTCCATGGTTTCACGTTTTTAAGTAAACTAAGTTATTGTAGTATTGTGATAATTTTAAAAATATCGCTGCTGAAAGAAAGGAATGGAAAAAAGTTTTGAATGAAACATACACAGCTTTTATATAGAGGCGATTTATATTTCGATGACGTTATTTGAATAAAGTTCATTTGTTTTCGATGAAGTTTTCAAATATAATAAATGATTGTAGTATTGTGATAATTTTAAAAAATATCACCGCTGAATGTATCGCATTT
Organism: Amaurobius ferox; assembly: GCA_951213105.1. Lineage (NCBI taxonomy): Eukaryota > Metazoa > Arthropoda > Arachnida > Araneae > Amaurobiidae > Amaurobius > Amaurobius ferox. The sequence goes on from OX578135.1 coordinate 102,238,470, forward strand.
TAGAGATGTGTAAATAAAATTGCACTTCAGTTGAAAAGTGTTTCATAATCAATGCTTTATGCATGATTGATCTTTCTTGTTGTTAATTTGGCGTCATTTCAATCAATGTGGCAACATTTTCGTCAATTTCGCAACATTTGAAAAAGTCGCCAAGTTGGCGATATCTCGCCCAAAATTTCGTCAAGCGTTACCCAGGATAGATAGACAGGTAATAATCAAGGTATAAATCAAGGTATAAATCATAAATCAAGGTATTTATATTATTAATTACACAGAAATTGCACTTTTAATTCAATTTTCGCTTTCATTTGGTAACTGGACTTATTATTCTCAAAACCGGCATAAGAAAAATGGGAAAAAACTAAACTATCTCGAGAACAGCTAGCCTTAGAGTAATGGGGTTGGTCTTATTCTTTTCATCGTCAAAAATTATATATAAAACAAGCATTTAAGTAATTCATTTGAGCATATAGTCTTTTATTTTAGATCTTGACGATTTTTGCGGGTCTTTTCGCAAAAAAATGTAGGTTATTTTATCCCCAATTATACCAAAATCTAATCAGCACCAGGGTCACCCACAAGAGACTTATATACCAAATTTTATGAAATTTGGTTCTATAGTTGAGTTAGAGTGGATACATACATTGCACAGACAGACAGACACACAGATAAACAGACGTCACGCTAAAAATAGTTTTTTCGTATTCTAGAGGTCTCAAAACGTGTAGATCCTTTGAAAACTCGAGTTGCGATTTTTGGTATGTTTCCAATACTTTCCCTATACATTACCATGTATTGCAGGGAAAGTAAAAAGGAAATTATCTAGAGAAAAATGTTTTAACTTTTTTATTTCTCTATACAAAATGAAAGTCTGTCTGTCTGTTCCATTTATAAATTTACATATTTTAACTCATTTTTACTTCCCCTAGATACATAGTATAATAACGCATAGGAAAGTATTGTGATGAGGTCAAAATTCGAATTCTAGTTTTAGACTGACTTATACGTTTTGAGCATTCTTCATCTCGAATCGAACGTTTCTGAGGTAATGTCTGTGTGTTTGTATGTGTGGCTGTGAGTTTGTGGAGGATACAATATTTTTCCTATGAATGGAGCCTTTCAAACATAATATATCATAAGAAAACGAATGGTTTTCATTTTAGAACACTGATATAAGTCCTCCGCGTGATACTGCACAGCTTTCAAATAAATTCAACTAAGGCTTACACATAATAATAAAAATATTGACTGTCGATAAATATGTTAATCTTTTATATACAATATTATGCGACACAGCTATTACCATAGTCGAGAGGTCTGGGTCTGCAACATCTATTACCATCATTCTTGTGATTTTAGCATATTCCATACATGAATAAAAACACGTTTTGAATTTTGACGTCTATTTATGTTGCCAATTTACGTTTATTTTATGAGATAATAATTAAATGTCAATGGAATTTTGATGTGGATTTTGCATGTGAATAAAAATAAGCCGTTTTGTTTTGACACAAACCGAGAAGTTTTAATTTACTTAATGTTAATTCTATGCAAATCATTGTGCTATGGTTTTATCTATTTATACGCCTATTTAGGGCGCACATCAAATATACCTATGCTGTAAGTCGTGACCTTATGGTTTACGATGAGCGCGGATGTTGCTGAAGTATCGGCTATTAAGTGTTATTTCTGTCCTCCTTGGATCTGCCATATTTTCATGCTAAATGTTTCGCTTATAGGGGACAATTAAATACCTGTACATCGGATATTGTGAAGTTTTTAGTGTAAGAGAGCAGTGGAGTATTTTGAAAAAAAAGAGGGGGAGGGGGGTAGTTTTAAATATCAATCTCAAGGGGTCCAAGTTCCGACCTAGCCCAAGGTCCAGGCTCAGGTCAAGCTTTATTAAATTCGATTCCGATTGGACCGGATTAAAATAAATAAAAGCCAATAAATAGGTACCGTTTACTTAAAATTTAACGCTGATATTTTATTGTCATGTTTTTCTGTGATTAATTTCAATTATTAGATTCCGAATGTTTCTAAATTAGAAAAATTAAATAAATTTTATTCTTAAAGTAAAACAATTCCGTCGATTTCTCTCTCTCCAATAACAAATATTGAATGAAAATTTATTTGAGCAAACTGTTATAATTTAAAATTAATGTATGGATAAGACGAATTATTGTCTTTGAATTTATTTTATTTATATTTGTATTCTAAACATCTACCACTTTTAATTTAAAATTATTGAATTTTAAAAATATTCATAACAATGTCATAATCACAGAAAATAATACCTATGCACAGAGATCGAGCTAGAATTTTCCCAGAGGAGTAAAAATACTCCCTGACTTGATTTGAAGGAGTATTTTGTTTTCCAGAGGAGTAATTTTTAACAATTGTACAATTATTCTCAAATTTCCAGGTATTTATTAAATTTATTCTATTTTGTATAAAAAAGAATTACAAGTTCATCGCCCAACAGAATATAAATTTCTGACTTTTCAAAGTTGCAAAAAAAGATTTAAGAAATACTATTACTATTTATTTGTGTTAATAAACAAAATACGTTGTATATATCTGATAGCACAATATAATGTACCTTAATATACCTTATAAAAATTTTATGAAATGAGTTTTAAAATGTTTACTAAATTTTGGACTTTTAGGATCACATTTTTTTTTTTTAATTTCCTGTCAATTTTCCGAGTAGCAATCATGAATATTATAAATTCGTCATAGTATAATTAACAATGTTTTTTTTTCACAGAAATAACTAATCATCTAATTCATGATAAAATATCAAAATAGTTACCTTGCCTTTGGTTTAGTTTCTCCATATGGTTATAAACAAACAAGGGGAAAAGAAAATGAAAAACCGATAAAGGAAAATAATTTTTATTCTTTTCTTTTAAAATTTCAACCTTCTTTGTTTTTGGCTTTTCCATAAAGGAACAGCTTTCTCAAAATTAAATTTGCATTCAAGCCAAATTTGTTTAATTTGCGATTCTAAATGCGATTTTTTTCCTTCTTTCTTTACAAAATCGATGCGTAAAAATACGAACTATTTGATTTAATAATTTTAAGCGTATTTGCTTATTTTATAGCGTGAAATACGCGTATAGAGGCGTTATCTCGATCTCTGCCTATGCCTACTTATATAGAAAGTTTATATCACATTGAAATATTTTTAAAAATACTAACAATTGTGACATATGATATATTTGTTTTGCAGCCACTGCAGTCAAGAATATTTGGTGCCTAACGAAAGGGCATTGCGTTGTTCACTGATAACTTAAGGGTGAATAAGTTTTTAAACATAACCTCAGTGGAGAGTCGTTGTCTTATTTAACTTCTGATATTATCAAACCAAAAAAAAAAATAACAAGAAAGATCAATCATGCTATATCAATCAAGCATTGATTATGAAACACTTTCCAACTTCAATGCAATTTTATTTAAACATGTCTAAAATGCAATACATTCCTCGGTAATATTTTAAAACTTATCACAATACTACATTAATTTATTTGAAACCTTAAACCTTCATCAAAAAAAATCAACTTCATTCAAATGACGGCATTAAAGTATAAATTGCCTGGTTTAAACATCTCTAAAATATGATACATTCCTCGGTAATAATTTTAGAATTATCATAATACTACGATAATTTATTATATTTGAAAACTTCATCGAAAACAACTGAAATCCATTCAAATGACGCCATAAAAAATAATACGCCTGACTCTCTCTATAAAAGAAACATTTCATTCATAAATAATTCCCCCATTCATGTCATTCATCACAATACTATAATAATTTATTTTATTTAAAAATTAAAACCATTGAGCTGCAAGTAAGTAAACTCTATGCGTAAAACTTCATCGAAAAATATCGTCCTTCTCTTTCTAAAATCAATGAATATTTCATTCATATCAGCTAAGCAGACTCCATGGACTAAATGATTTTGTGTTAAAGAATTACAGCGATTCTAATACAACTCATTCTACATATTTTGCTGTTTACATTTTACATAGGTGAAAAATAGGCTTAATAGTAGAAATAATCAAATTTGGAAGAGCATTTAAACTGAAATATATTGTCATTGCGTTGTTTCAGTATGTAGATGCACAGAATTTAGGCAAAAATAAAGTAGTTTTAGGACGAATACAACACTCAATATGAATTAAAAAGAACTTTAAAAATCACGATTTTGACACAAGATGGATGCCATATATCATTTTGAAGTGGGTCATGTGATCGTTTCATATCATGGACACGTGATCGCTTCATATAAGAGGTGTTATTATTATTTTAATTTTTATTTATAAAACAACTGAATATATTTCGCCGAATTTTTTTTTATATATTTTATGGAACAATTTGAATATTGCCTAAAATTTTCGAAGCAATTTGTGAATTTTAAATCCGCTTAAAAAATGCTTGAAAAATTAGGTCCCATAGGGCTCAATGTATTCCATTTTTTCAACCCGGGTTCAATCCAAAACTAATTGGGTGATATTATTCATTTATATTCCCATAGGTCCTATAGACCGTCTGAACAACATACTAAAATTTCATTTTGATTAAGTCATTTTTACGGCAGTTATCGTGCTAACGGACAGACAGACAGACAGACAGAATGAACACAGTCATAAACACTTTTCAACTTTGTTGTAAAGTGTTAAAAACACACTTTACAGTAATGCTCATTCTTGATTTGTACAGATTTTTAACACTTTACAACAAAGTTGAAAAGTGTTTATGACTTTGTTCATTCTGTCTGTCTGTCTGTCTGTCTGTCCGTTAGCACGATAACTGCCGTAAAAATGACTTAATCAAAATGAAATTTTAGTATGTTGTTCAGACGGTCTATAGGACCTATGGGAATATAAATGAATAATATCACCCAATTAGTTTTGGATTGAACCCGGGTTGAAAAAATGGAATACATTGAGCCCTATGGGACCTAATTTTTCAAGCATTTTTTAAGCGGATTTAAAATTCACAAATTGCTTCGAAAATTTTAGGCAATAATCAAATTGTTCCATAAAATATATAAAAAAAAATTCAGCGAAATATATTCAGTAGTTTTTTAAATAAAAATTAAAATAATAATAACACCTCTTATATGAAGCGATCACGTGTCCATGATATGAAACGATCACATGACCCACTTCAAAATGATATATGGCATCCATCTTGTCTCAAAATCGTGATTTTTAAAGTTCTTTTTAATTCATATTGAGTGTTGTATCCATCCTGAAACTACTTTATTTTTGCCTAAATTCTGTGCATCTACATACTTTAACAACGCAATGACAATATATTTCAGTTTAAATGCTCATACAAATTTGATTATTTCTACTATTAAGCCTATTTTTCACCTATGTAAAATGTAAACAGCAAAATATGTAGAATGAGTTGTATTAGAATCGCTGTAATTCTTTAACACAAAATCATTTAGTCCATGGAGTCTGCATGGCTGATATGAATGAAATATTCATTGATTCTAGAAAGAGAAGGACGATAATTTTCGATGAAGTTTTACGCATTGAGTTTTACTTACTTGTAGCTCCATGGTCTTAATTTTTAAATAATATAAATTATTATAGTATTGTGATGAATGACATGAATGGGGGAATTATTTATGAATGAAATGTTGCTTTTATAGAGAGAGCCAGGCGTGTTATTTTTTTATGACGTCATTTGAATGAATTTCAGTTGTTTTCGATAAAGTTTTCAAATATAATAAATTATCGTAGTATTATGATAATTCTAAAATTATTACCGAGGAATGTATCACATTTTAGAGATGTTTAAACCAGGCAATTTATATTTTAATGCCGTCATTTGAATGAAGTTAATTTTTTTCGATGAAGGTTTAAGGTTTCAAATATAATAAATTAATGTAGTATTGTGATAAGTTTTAAAATATTACCGAGGAATGTATTGCATTTTAGACATGTTTAAATAAAATTGCATTGAAGTTGGAAATTGTTTCATAATCAATGCTTTAAGCATGATTGATCTTTCTTGTTCAAATTTGGGTTCTTTTTTATTTATTACAAATATGTAATATAACACGAAACAACAGGTTTCAATGTATTACAAAGAAATTCAGGCCGGTATGCGTTGGGGATGGCTTTGAGTGCTTTCGGGGCGGGTTAGGCTCCGGTGAAATATTATAAAAAATTCTTTTGTTTTGGCCAAGTTAAATCTTAATATTTTCGGACCCAGTAAAATTTTAAATTAAACCCGTGCAGACCTCTAGTCACGGGCTTTTGGTCTTACGTTAGCTTCTTCTGCCAGCTTCAGGAACCGGAATTTTTCCAAATTTGCAGACTTCGGGTTTTACTGCAATAAGAGAATTCCCCTCCTATTACAGTGACGCAGTAGCCGAAGCACTTCTTGTCGAATTCTTTGTTTCTAAAATCTAAGCACTTATTCCATTTTATTATTTATTTATTTATTTATTTATTTTTATTTATTTATTGGAGGTTATTTATTTATTTATTTATTTATTTAGTTCAAAGAACGAGAAACAGTAGATTTTTTTTTGATATCACGTGTGTTTAAGAAGCATTTTGAAACTTTTCAATTTGGGGGGGGTGAATACCCCCCCTCTTAAATACGATCCTGTAAGAGAGGCAAAGAACAAATCAATTCATGGAACTTCTGGAAGTTAAAGCAAAATTTCAGGAACAACATTTAGTTTGGTAATCAAGATTTATCCAGCCTAAACGTTTTCCTAAACACATTCCCAAATGCGTTGAAATAGCCTAAAAGCATGAAGCTAATTTGCGAATTTTTAGACGATATCTGTCATGGTGTTTATCCGTAAACAGAAGAAACATGCTGGGTTTTTAGGAGAAAGTCAACAATCCTTATTTCCAATCCTGTGTATATAGTTCAATGTTAAATACGTTACAGGATACTGGAGATCTTACTTTTGACAATTATGCTGCAAGCGATGATTGCGTTGAGTGTGTATATAGTTCAATGTGGAATAGGTTACGGAAAAAAGGTGTTTTGTCAGATCTTACTTTTGACAATCATGCTGCAAGCGATGATTATGATCAGTGTGCATACAGTTCAATGTGGAATAGGCTAAGGGGAAAAAAAGTTTTGCCAGGAGATTTTACTTTTGACAATTATGCTGCAAGCGATGATTGCGTTGAGTGTGTATATAGTTCAATGTGAAATAGGTTACGGAAAAAAGGTGTTTTGTCAGATCTTACTTTTGACAATCATGCTGCAAGCGATGATTATGATCAGTGTGCATACAGTTCAATGTGGAATAGGCTAAGGGGAAAAAAGTCTTGCCAGGAGATCTCACTTTTGACAATTATGCTGCAAACGATGATTGCGTTGAGTGTGTATATAGTCCAATGTGGAATAGGTTACGGTAAAAAGGTTTTTTGCCAGCAGATCTTATACTGTTGACAATAATGTTGCAAGCGTTGAGTGTGTTGAAGAAGAAGCATCATAGACCGATAATAAGATTATTGCTACATTTAGTGATACATCTGATGAATCGAATACGAAGAAACCGAAATTGATTTAAAAGCTGTAGGATAACATAAAAAATTGTTGTGGAAAGCTTCCAAAATTTGCGTGTCCATAACATTAATTGCAGTGACAATTTAAATGCAATAGGATAAGTGCTATACAAATTTGCTATAAATTCAAATGTACAGAAGAAAAGTTGCAGATTTCTTTTCAACGTAAATAAAAAAAGGAATACATTTCAATCTCACTGCAATGATTATTTGTTTCGTAATATGCAGGCAGATAAGCCATTTTATCGTTCATCTCATACCTAAACTTTAATTTATTACACGGTTAGTACGAGTATTATCGACTTCGCTCTATGCGGGCCCAACTAGATATTCATTCAACCCACCCTTTAAAGATCCACAACAACTGAGCTTATTCTTCACAAGCTCGAAATACACAGAATGATTTATCCGAAAATATGAATGAACACATAACTCGAACAGACATAACGCAATTCTATCCATACAAAGAAAATGAGTTCTCGCAGATTGCCAGAACCATTTTCTAAGAAGTCACAAGTCATGGAAGTATCTCAATGGCGCATTTGTACCATTTTTTTTTTATTACGCCTAGATGGCGGATCGTTTCGACCTCGGAATTCTCCATCGCAGATCAGATATCTCATTCACCTGGCATCTATCGATCGACCCACACTGGGTAACTCAGTAACTCCTTCGTATCTGCTCCAGTGGCAGGAATAAGGAGCGCACGCACAGAGTGGATGGGAATGAATATTCTATCATGGGTGTGATGATTACGTTGATGTAGTTTGCTGATAAATAAAGCGGTGGTTTCTGTGCATATATTATGTACCAGCAAAAATATCCGCCATCGTCCGGGATAATGTATATAATAATTGTCTAGCGTGCTTGAGTTTTTACAGAGCCTTCAGAAGTTCCCTCCGCGGCGATTTAAAAGACTGAATCTTTGCACATTTTATAGTATCGACCAAGGGGCAGAACATAATAAAGCCGGATTTTCGATTTTTGCCCCCCCCCCCCCCGAGGGCTATAAAAATGGGATCCGAAAAGGTTTTCCAGATACTACGGAAGCCTCTCCGGTGATCTAGAATGTTAAATTTCTGCACACTTATAGAGTGGCGGTGCGTGCATAGGCACTGCGGGAGCGACAGTGCTCTCTCTCCCTCGCAGCCTCGCGTGCAGCTTCCTACTTGCGCATGCGCACAACAGTCAAACACCACGCCTCTGGAACTGTGAAGCAAGCTGTTTGACCGTTGTGCACATGCGCACATAGGAAGCTGCACGCCAGGCTACGAGGAAGAGAGAGCACTGTCGCTCCCGCAGTGCCTACGCACGCACCGCCGCTGCATCGACTACTGAATAGAATCTATGAAGCTGGATTTCCGATTGCTCCCCCAGAGACAGACAAAATGGGAGAGAGGTAGAAAAGTCTTTCTAGACCCGTTGGAATAAGCCTACCCGATGATTTAGAAGGCTGGATCTTTACACACTTATAGTATCGGCCATGGGACATGGAACTTAACCAATTCTAACCAAGAGACAAAATGAGGGGGAGGGGCCAAAAATCCCTTCCAGACCCTCCAGAAGAGCGGTCTCAAAGGCTGAAACTTTGCATATATAGTATCGACCACGGAACAGAACCTAACTGAGACAGTTTCTGATTAAAATGATTATTCTCAACTTTTAAATTGTTATGCATTGTTAAACAAAAACACAACAAACAAAAAAAAAAAACCTTCAAAAATAAGGTGAAATTTTTTTTTTAAATAAGAATATTAGTTTAGAGTATTAATTTATACGGATTAGATAAGAGGGATAAAAATAAAAATCACTAATTTTGCAACGCGCTACAATTTTGTAATGAATCTTCCGCCTTATTTCTAACAGGAATCAAGATAGCTGCCTCATATCACTCTAAAAAGGGGTAATCAGCACCTTTAAACTTGCCTCATGGTACAGAATTGTAAGGGTTTTCCATAAACTTGCTTAAAAAGATACTATAACCCTAATACTTCGAGCCGTTGGCCTGATCCGTGACTTATCTTGACACCCTGTATAGATCGAGAGACAGATACGATTGTGCCATACGTAAAAAAGAGAATCATTGAATGACTTAATGAGGTAGATAAAAATGCAATGCTAAGTTACTAACATACAGGTTGAATAGTCGAATTAATTTAAAAGAAATATTAATGAGAAAATATGTTTTTTTGCACAATATGCCACGTTACAAAGCTACGTTATAAAAAATATTTACTCGGCTGACCAGTAGGGTACAGAAATCCAGCTGCTCTGCAGAAAATAAAATCCGTTTTGATAAATTTCTTCTGAAATTTTACAAAATTTCCGTATCAAAGATACTTCTTCCTTCCGTTTAGAAATCTCTTGTTGAATTCTTGCTTGTACCCCCCTCCTTTTTACTTTTTCGGATAGCTTTAGTTCACCTTACTCGTTTTCGTAGCTAGCCCATTCATATTGCTGTCGAAAGTATTGGCTTTCTTCATTTTTCGGTTATTGTCTACTTAATTCCTGCAATGTTGTTATTTTACGCAGTCTTTTATACACTAGTATATTTAAGTAATGTGTTTGATTGTTCTGTATTAGCTGTAGTTAGCCCATATAGTTTCTGAAACCAATTATGATTATTTTTTATTCTTGTTACCATTTTTATTCCAGTCTTTTATTTCCTAGTATTATTTTAGTTTGTTTTGATCGTATGCTTTTGAAGTCATCACATATAGCAACCAATTTCTTGTGTTTATTTTTTATCAAATTCTACTTATTTTTTTTAAAGTTTTTATAAACTGTTACTTTTACAGCTGATTTGAACGATTCTAACTTGCGAAATCGGTTAGTTCACTACTTAATTTGTCACAAGGCAAATAAATTAGTAATTATACTTAATGAACTAATGATTTGAATCCCTCTGCTGGTCGTTCACATTCTTCCTTGGTTTTTGCCATTCATGCATAGAAATCCTGCGATTCGTTTACTTCCTCCCTGGTTTTCACTTTTTAATTTATTCTCGCTCCATTTGGCAACCGTTTCCTTCTCGTTCACATTCGTTACTCTTTCGATACAAGCTGATCTTGCTCTGGCGAGTATATGCCACTCTGTAGTATTGTTCTGACGAAAGGAGCTATTATTTGTTTCCGAAACCGGTTGATACCCTTATTTTGTGTTATATGCTATTTTATATGAAGATTCCAAGGATTCCAATTTATGGCTTAAAAGATTTTAGATATTTTAATACATTACATTTCAGTATTTGGAAAAATGTGATTATTTTTTTAATATATTTTGATACGTAAGACAGTTAGTAAGTGCGATTACCAGGAATAGGATGGGCATGTAAAATAGTGACCCTGATTGTTATAAAATGTGGTAGCCTCATTAAGTTTGAACCCTGGTCAACTGACCCTGACCTTTCTATAGAACGGCTCACATTTTGCAGAGTCGCCTGCGGTTACTTTATGAAACAGTCGTTTCCCACCTTTCGTGTGTGTGTGTGTGGGGGGGGGGGGGGGACGAATTTGCACGACCTGAGATTTTAAACACTTTGCAATTTGGGGGCGTCGATAAATTTAGGGTGGAGTGATTTATTGTGAAAGGGGTGTTTGGTAAAAATTGGATTTTCCGTCGGACAATTGCCACTCATGCACATGCAGCTAGCTCGGAGATGAGATTCACGCAGACCGTAAAGTCGCGCAGATCCGATTTTAAAATCATATCAAAAAACTGTAATCGTAGAATTTTTTGTTTCAGCTAGAATTTTTTTTAGAAGTAATGTACTCTAAAAAAATCTGATGTTGGCAGACAGCACATGACTTTTCCTATAGATTCAAATTCGTATTTACTTTATTTCTTTAATAATTCATTAAATTGAGTTTAATTGCACAAAATGACACGCATAATTATTTGAAATGACACGGAATGTGCACTTTTAATTCAATTTCTATTTTCGCTTTGTAACTAGACGTAGTTTTTAAGGCGGCGTAGTAAAAATGAAAATAAAGTAAAATATCTCGAGAACGGTTAGTCCTAGAGTAATGGGGTTAGTTTTATTCCTTTCATTGTCAAAAATTACGTATAAAACAAGTATTTAATTAACACATTTGGGCATATGTAGTCTTTTATTTTAGATGCTGACGGTTTTTGCGAGCTATTTCGGAAAAAAAAAAAAAAAATCAGGTTCTTTTATCCCGAATCGTACTAAAATCTAGACAGCACCAGGGTAACCGATAAATGATTTACCTGTAAAATTTTACGAAATTTGGTTCATTAGTTTTTGAATTAGAGTGGATGCATACATTGCACACACTGACCCACACACAAACGTCACACTAAAAATAGTTCTTTCGTGTTCCAAAAAGTGTAAATCTATCGAAAACTCGAGTTGCGATTTTCGACATGATTACAATACTTTTCCTATGAATTTCCCCTGCATTGTAGGGAAAGTAAAAATATATGAAAAATACCATCTGCTGTTTCTAATATGTCAGACGATCATTCTAGACCTCCTTTTTTTAACAATCGAAGAACATAGCATTTTTTCAGAGTGCAAGATTTTTTTTTATTATTATTTTAGAGCAATAGTCATTCTTATGAGAGTGCAATTGTATAATTTCAGCAACGCAGTATCTATTTCATACAGTTTATCCTGATTTAAAATGGAAAGATTGCCTATTCTCGCTTTGTCTGCAAAAGATCCGAACCGCTTTGACGTCGTAATTGATGAATTGTTAGGGGTTTTAGCGTTTGGTCATTTCTTTTGAAATTCTTTCAGTGGCGTTCTCATAAGAATAATCAGAAAAATGCTGCTTTAATAAACATTAAAAAAAAAATAAATATTTTACTCTGAGAAAACGTCATGTTCTTTGATTGATAAAAATAGGTCTGTAATATTTAATCCGAACGATATTTTTGATATATTCTTGAGGGCATATTAGTTGACGTAGTTAACCCATATAGTTTTCGAAACCAATTGTTTTTTCATTTTTGTTATCATCTGAATTCCAGTCTTTTATTTCATGGTATTTTTATAGTTTCAGTCAGGTAACAACCCTTCTGAAAAACTCTATGATTTAAATTTTTTGGTAGATAAAATGATTTTAAAATTTGATGCTCGCTGTTTGTTGATCATTCTGTATACTTACGCATGTTCTTATGTGAACCGAAAAAAAAAACCAGTATCACAAACTCTTAACTGAGAGGGGGACTATCTCATCCCCTAGAGTATATGAAAGTCAGCAAATGTGAAGAAGTTATACACTATTCATCAACTTCCCGGTCGTCCAAATAGTTGCTCAAGTCCTCTGGATGAGTCGGACGGCATGGGTTTTCCACACTATTCATCAAGGTATTTTATAAAAAAAGAAACCAGTCAACTTCTCCATGTAGGTTGGCAAATTTTATTAAAAAGTTGGCAAACTTGCGCCTCTCATCCCACTAAAAATCTTCTGTGGAAACGATTATCAGTTCATTATCAAAATGCTCTCAATTTACCTCAAAAATTATATTTTAAAGTAAATTTATTTAATGCATACTATCATATGAATATAAATCAGATATGAAATTCAAATATAAAATAAACAAATCAATGCATGTTTTGAATTGTTTAAATATAAAATCTTATATTGAATATTGAATATTTAAATATGAAATCTAAATTCAACATTATATAGGAAAATCTGATGTGGGCAACACATGACGTTCCTTAAATAATGCAATGAATTTACTACTTTTACAGTTAAAAAAATTTTTATTCTTATAGTAGATACTTATATTCTTTCTAAGATACTGAATTTTCTTCAATGAGTCGTCATTTTCATTGATTAAGCGTCATTTTTATCTATTTGGCGAGATTTTTGTCAATTTGGCAACAATTCAAGATTTCGCCAAGTTGGCGACATTCCGCCAAATTCGTCGCCAAAATCTCGCCAAGCGTTATGGACAGAGAAATAAGTTTTTCGTACAGCAGATAAATGACTATTGGCGTTCAAATACAAAAGTATTACTCAAAGTATCTTTTTCATGAATGGAACGAGCTAGATCCACGAGAATGATGTCACCCAATTTATCGTATGGTATTACATATGAAAAGTGAACATGTTTCTCAATAGGAAATTTTTTTTTTTATTTTATAGGACTTTTTGATAATTTTTTTGTAAAATGTGCAATATCTCGAGAACGGTTCATGTTAGCGTTCTAAAATTTATGCCAATCGTTTTCTAATGAAAAATTACATAAGAAATGTCTATTTGCGTAACTTTATTAGTGGTTTTGATTTTTTGACGATTTTTTCAAAATTTCATTCGAAAATTTAGAGGTTTCTGAACATTCGATTGCGTATAAAAACAATAGGCTTCCAGTGTTTACGGATTGTGATTTTTGTACCAAATTTGGTTCGAATCGGTCCATTCGTTCGTCAGTTATCGTCTCCACAGACTCACTGACACACACACATACTTTCACACACGCACACACACACTTTCACATACACACATCCGGCCGACCAAATGGCTACTCATGTCCTTGTTGACGAGTCGGTCGGTCTGGGTCTTCAACACATACACACACACACACACAGACATCACTTCAAAAATGTTCGATTCGTGATCAGGGATGCTTGAAACGTGCTCTCACGTCGAAAACTCGAATTCGAATTTTCAACCATGTCACAATAGTTTCCTTATACATTATGTATATAAGGAAAGTAATAAACAAATCAGTACATATTATGCTCATAAATAATTCCGATATGATAATCTAAATGTAATGATATAAAATATGCAGTTCAATTCATACTATGCACGTAAATAATTTAGATGTGAAATTTAAATATGATATTAAATAAAAATAAATCAAAACATGCCCTACAGATGAATAATTTAGATACGAAATATTAAATGCGATGCTATATAAATAAACAAATTACATATTTATCCTTCAGTTCCCATTTTCTATTTGGGAGAAAAGCTCCATATGCATTTCTTTGCATATATGAATTTTAAACGTGGAATCAATAGCAGAACATTATACAATTTTAAGGAAGATTATTTCAATATATTTACGTATTTTTAATGCATAATACATTCAGAAATAAACAATTTTATTGGCGAATTGCTGTTACACACATACACACACACACACACACACACACACACACATATATATATATATATAAAGCACTAATTTAAGATTGATAAATGCTAAGATAATTGATAATACATTTACCAAAACTTCGATTTACATTTATTAAAACCCGAAAACATTTCTTATTTAACTTGAAAATAAAAAAAAAGGCATTCAAAAAGAGATATATAGATGAAATTTTAAAAATATGACAGTTGACAATCAAAGTGTAAATTAAAATTTAAACTTTATGATCTGAATTAAGCAAAATTTATTTAAAATTTAATCTAACTAGAAGCTGAAAAAATAAATTCTACTTCCTGTGTAATCTCCTTTACTCTATCTAATAATTCTTCACAAAGCTATAATTAGGAGTAAATATTTATTTGTCGTAAAATTTACGTTTTCATGCTTAAAAAAAAACATGACCTCAAAATGGCAGAAGATAGCACGGAAACAACATATACTGTCCTTTCTGAACCGAGGGAATTAAAAGGAATTTATCAAAGCTTCAAATCCAAATGACTAACTATAAGTGATATTCATTAGATTTATGAAAATGTTACAGAACGTTGGAGTTTTTTTTTTATTTGATAAAACGAAGTATCCATTTCGTTGAACCCGAGTTATATACGAAGCACTACGACGCATTGAAAAACAAACAGTATCATAAATCAATATACATTCTTTAAAAACATTGGCTAACCCGGATCTCCCTAATTGTTTATTTTATGTAAAACACAAACATCAGCGATCTACAACAGGGAGAAAAACACCTATAAAAAAATAAATAAAAAAATTAAAAAATGACTTATTTCGTTACATCAAAAAATTGTTAAATCGAGGTTACCGACAAAACACTACGACGTTCTGGAATATCATATCTAGAATATAATCGTCATGGAACAATATATATCCTTAAAAAACATTTGTTAAAGCGAATTTCCCCAATCGTTTATTCAAACGTCAGCGAGCTACAACAAGGAGAGAAATACAATTTTCATATTTTACGTAAAACGAAAATAATCCATTTCGTTAAATCATAAAACCGTTAAACCGGGGTTATCTACGAAACACTACAATGCAGTGGAATATAGTATTATCATAGAACAATATATATATATATAATCTAAAAACATTCGCTAAACCGAACGTCTCTAACCGTTTATAGAATGCCGAAACAAGGGGAAAGATACAAAATGTCAACTCATACGAACTCTGTTACATTTGAAAGTCGTTACCGTAACTGGGTGGAATTACAGCGCTTTCGGGGCAAACTGAAGTATTAAGCTTGAGACCAAATCATTCCGCAGATGAAAACATCCAAGAAATGGGTAACTCACTGGGTGTCGCTCTGCTAGGGATAGTATTTGCCGTTGCAGTAGCAGCAGAAGCAGGCATGGCGCGGCCATAGCGTCTCACCCACCAGAAGACCAACATCCAACTAAGTGGAGAATTTTTCTATCCTTTTGAGGAGGATGGAGAGCACAGCATCCTTGAGCCACAATCCCGCAACCTCCCGACTCGCCGGGCCGGTATTGATCTGCGAAGGAACACTGGCAGGCAGCGGCCTTGCGATGTCAGTGACGTCACCGATCGAGTTGAGTTGCAGCAGGCTGCTCACGCGGTTCAACAGTTAGCCGTGAAAGGAATGGAATTAATATCGTATTTTTATGAAATTACTGCCATGCTAGAGATGTATATGGAATGACTGGGATACTTTAGAATGAATAAAATCTGGGACGGAATTAAGATATTTTATAGAGGGAGCTGAGAAATAATATTCCAGAGGAACTGACTTATAGGTTTAAGATTTAATTTATTTATCGCAAAAGCACAAGAAACATATTATCATAAATAATTGATTAAAATTGTCAACTGCTTTCAGAGGGCATAAACAGCTCTTTTCTTCAGGATAAAAAGACAGAGAAACCACACCAACAAAAGCAAGACTTAATCTGTTTATGCTGTTAGTAACGAAGTATTAAGTAATTTCAGATAATTTTAAACAGAAGTTGAGCTAATTTACATATATGCATACATAAATACATCTAGATACATTGTGATAAAAAATAATTTAAAAAAAAAGTTACGAAATGAGAGTATCACTATAAAAGCACATTTCAAAATTTCCCCTCATTTTATGATAAAGTAACCTTACAATCATTACACGTTCGACTTACTTATAGTCTAGAATCTAAGCAAACCACAACAAAGTAATACATTGAAGAACAAGAATGAAATGGGATATTAAATTTCAGAAATAAATTAAAATCAGTGATAGTAACATTGTTTAAATAAAACGTCTAACATATAAAGCAATAAAAATTGACTGGAGCGCAGCTCAACTCGACCTTCTCATACCAGAATCTGTTTTTAGTAACTTATTTTTTCAAATTTTACAAGAAAATTTTTTGAAAAATCGGTACCTTGGATCCAAATGATTACAATTATAGCATGTTACCCTTCACTTTAAAGGGCTTGAAAAAATATTTCGATTGATACCATGCTTGACAATATAAAATGTGTAATGAGAAAAAAAAAATCCAGATGAGAGTGTAAAAAGTGTGTTTTCAATGACATATTGCACCCTAGTCTCTCGAAGTGCTTGCTGCAAGGGGGTTTATACAAACTCCTGGTAATTGCTGAACACTCCACCACTTGTATCTTGAAACAAGAGCTAATCCGGATAGTTAATTTAAGTTCACATTATCACCCATCTGAAAAATAGCTTTTTTTGTCTCAAAGACAATTTGACTGTTGTCCAATGCAATAGAGCCTTTTAAAGAAAGTTTTGAATCTGGGTGGCGCTTCACTCTTTGCCCCTTCCTCCGGGTACGTGTCGGGTAAAAGTCCAAGAGCACTAACATGCATCTCAAATAATGCAAGAGATCCGATAGAGGTAGACCATCCACACATACCAGGGATATTCAGTAATGACTGGTTGGATATCTTGTGCTACACGGAAATTGAAAATGGCTGCATTGCATACCATAAATTATTTGGGTACTTCGAAATAGTTTTACATGTTGGGTCATCCGGAAAAGCGCCCAATGTACAATTCAAGGTTAAAAACACAGTGCCGTGGATCTTATGCATAATTTTTTCATTGTAAAAAAAGTACATTGCAGTATATAATGAAAGTCATGTACTGTCCACATTAGATTTTTAAAAATAATACTGTGTTTAAGTTGATACGACGAGTGTGATAAATTTTAGACAGATAAGGCGAAAACAAAGAAACCGAAACAGATGTAATATAACCCCTTTTTTATTTTTAGCGATTTCGGGTGAGATTTTGGCAATCCATGATATCATTCGAAAAAGGAACATTCCATTTTGGCAAATCTTTCAGCGTCTTTTGTCGCCCTTTTGTCTCTAAGGCAAAAATCCCCTTTTTGCCGCCGTTTGTGCAGCGGTTGATCTTAGCGATTCAAACAAGGGCCTACGCCCGCTAGAAAAACATCACAGATTCCGGTACAGCTGGCTGTCGGAGGTCACACGTAGCAACAGCTGTTTGTGCAACAGGTGTTCTGTGGCTCATTGAGCACAACATGAAAATTACACAATTTTTGGATTGCTACCTTGGCGACAAAAGGGCGATTTTTACCTTGACGACATATGGACGACAAAGGACGGCAAAAGGGCAATAAAAGACGCGGAAAGGGTTGCCAACATGGCATGTTGCATTTTTACCTTGGCGACGAAAGGGCGACAAAAGACGCGGAAAGGGTCGCCAGAATAGAATGTTCTCTAAATCATCGCAGGGATTGCCAGAGTCATACCTAAAATCGCCAAGAATGAAAAAGGGATTATGCTACACCTGTACCGATGAAACCAATATTTATTTTTGTTATCGTTTTATTACATTTTTCAGATTTTCAGAACAAGTATAGCGAGAACATATGTGAACAAATGTGTATGACAAAACATTTCGTTACTCTGCATATATAAATCAACTTTTTTATAAAGCACAAATTCTATAAAAGTGGTTTTTTTTTCCAGCAAAGATCTCATTACAGTCTCTTGTATTACGGTTAAAGAAACCCACATGACAACATTTTACCACATATTAGTGAAATAATACTTTCGCTCATGAAATTTCCTTTTCTCCTTCTGATTTCACAACAGAGTTAATTACAACTCACAAGGCAACAAAATATTTTCGGAATTAAACCTTTTTGTTTAATCAAAGGGAGATATCTCACATGAATAAGAAAATTAATTATACCCTATTCAACGCCCACCAGTGAATGCAAGATTCAGTGACTGGCTGGCATTGTTATTGAAGAAATAAATGTTTTAAATAAGTATTCAAATATTACAAGGGAGACAGCGGACATAAATCTTATTAGCAATGCGCCAGACTTTTTCCTCGCAATTTATTAGAATATTTTTAGTTAACCAGCACTGCATGTAGTCGCAGTTATTTATGAGCTTCAATAAACCGAAAACAGTTCATTATATCCTTTAAGTTGTTATTTTCTTTGCAATTCTGTTTATGCTGCACATGGACCATATGGCTTGCGAGTCAAATGTAGCTCGAGGCACAAATTTATTTTTCTTCCATACTATTGTGTAGAAAATGCATTTATATAGTAATTGTTCAATTTTCATTTCTCTTTCTGGACCATTCAGAAGCCCGCCGGTGACTTAGAAGGTTGAATATTTGTACACTTACAGTATCGACCACGGGACAGAACCTAACAGAACCGCATTCCCCCCCCCCCTAGAGGTAGAGAAAATGGGGGGGGGTTTTTCGAAAAGTATTTCCAGACTTCCCAAAAGCGCCTCAGGTTAGTTAGAAAGCAGAAATTTTGCATGCTTATAGTATCAATCATTGGACAGAACCTAACGGATTCAGATTTTTGATTCCATCGGGGTACGGAAATATGAGGGTTTCGAATATGCTCTCCCCCCCTTCAGAAGTCCCCTTCCCGTTGATGTAGAAGGCTGAAGCTTTGAGTATTTATAGTATCGATTATGGGACGGAGACGGATATTCGATTTCTCCCTCCAGAGACGGGTAGAACAGGGAGAGGTGTAGAAATTTTTGCAGACCCTCCAGAAGCTCTCCCAGGTGACGAATTTTAGGTTTCTTCCCAGGGAACGGTCAAAATGGGCAGGAGTCTAAAAGACTTTCCAGACTCACCAGACTCCCCCGGTGACGGATTTTAGATTTCTTTCCCTGGAACTGATAGAATGGGGATCTAAAAGTCTTTCTAGATTCTAAAGAAACCCTGAGATCAAGAGGGCGAAAACTTTGCAGATGTATAGTATCAACTAAGGAGCAGAACCTGAACCAATTTTTGAATAAAGTTACCATTTCCGACGACGCTAAGAGCCATACGCAAGTTAGTAAGTTTTTAGAAAATAATGCACAGAATATTTTTCTATGGAAATAAATCATTTTATTGCTTCTAAAATATTCGCTTTTAGCATTAATACATTTTTTCATTCGAATAAACCAATTTTCGAAGTATTTATGCCATTCAAAAGTTGATATAGCAGAAACATGCGATTTATAAGCTTCAACTGCTTTTTTCGGGCTGTTAAATCGTTGACCAAGCATGTTATTTTTTATTATTGGGAGAACAAGAAAAAACCATTGGATGCTAAATCAGGCGAATAAGGACAATGACTCGTCCAATCAATTTTTTCTCGCTTCCAATAATTGATAGTTTGAACTGCAGTGTGCGAGCCTGCATTGTCATGATGAAGAACGATTACTTTTTCTGATTTACTTTTTACTTTTGCATTATTTTTTCTGATTTGAACTGATTTTCTGATTTCTAGCAAACAAATTGTCGTATACCAATCAGCATTTACTGTTCTACGATCCTCCAAAGCAACGGTTAGAACATGACTGGATTTACCCAAAAATGAAACAATCATTTTCTTTAAAACACTTTGTGCACGAACAATTTTTGTAAGATTTGGTTCATTTTGAAACACCCGCACAGAAGACTGTTGTTTTGTTTTAGGTCCGTAGGAATAAATCCACGTTTTTTGTCACTTGTTACAATGTCAAAGGCATGTTTTGAGGTACAAGAGTTGAATCTTCTGAGATTTTCCTTGCTCCATTTAGCATGAGCACCCATTTGAATTAAATTGTATGGAATCCAACAAGCACATACAGTTTTGAATTTTAAATGATCATGTAAAATTGAATACACTCGGGTCCTTGAAATATTCAAAGATGCTTCAATTTTATCCTATGTGGCAAGACGAGCTGAAGTGATCATCTGTTGCACAGCACCAAAGACGAGCTGAAGTGATCATCTGTTGCACAGCACCAATGTTTTCTGACGTCACAGCAGTTTTTGTTCGACTTTCACGAAATTCATCACTGAGACTCCTACGTCCAAGATGGAATCTTTAAACCAGTCATAAATTGTTGCTTTGGATGGTGCTTCATCACCAAAAGGCGAATTTATTCGATTGACACACTGGTGTTGTGTCAACCTTTCTTTCCTTTCTTCGACCCAGACAATCCGATCTACCCGAAAGTGTAAGGTATCTGTTTGGACGGTCGGGAAGTACCACCCAATTTAGACCGGAACCCAGTGGGGGAGGCATCCACAGGGACCGTATCCTCCTTCCTTTACCACCAACCTCTCGGAAGGACTTACGGACCAACATGTTTAACGTGATTGTACTCCGGGTGAACACGGCGACAGTTTGGGTAATGGCGGGAATCAAACTTGAGTCATCCGAGTGCAATCCCCGCGCGCTAACCACTGAGCTGTCGCGCCCTTGCTGTGTCAACCCTTGTCGAGAGTCATAATAAATCACAGTTAGAAAATCGCTTTAACTTTAATCCATGTTTAGTCATTGCCCTAATAACTTCAAAACGACGCTGTAAAAAGAATTTTATAGCATTTCTCGCTCTTTTACAGTCGATGCTCCAGTGGAATTTCAAAATTTAAAAAATTGTCTGCACTGAAAGCTGTTATTTTTCGTATTGCCACATTCTAAAAACTGAAGTACTGGCCCTCGTAGTAGATTTATAAAATTCTTAGCCGAAATTACTTGCTAACATGAATATTCAGAACTAGCTATTTCCACCCACGCTTCGCGTCGGCGAAATAGCGGTCGCGCAACTAAAGACTTAAGTACTAGCAGCTACTTCAAGTCTTTTTCTGATGCGCATGGAGATGTGAAACTCCTAAATTAGTTAAGCCTTTTTTTTTTCGCTGTTGAAGGATCAACGTGGATATGTAATTTTATTCTTATCTGGCACTATGAGTGGAATGCGGCCCTAGGTTCCATTGTAAATATTGTTCGGTTTGATTAAAGTTTATCATCACCTTGTGTAGTATGTTACGTAAAAAACAGTATAAAAAATGGAAACAATGTTAAAAATAATCAGAGATAAAAATATGTAGTTTAGGTAAGAATGGAAAAATTTAAATGATATGAAAGAGACATACATATGGGTCATTTTCTCTAAACGGGCTTTTTCATCTTTCGTGTTAGAATATATTGCTTTTCTATTTTTCAACCTGTTTTCTGCATTATATTTTAACATGGGTGGTTTAAACTAAAAACAACAGTAGCAGTGATCATTTTGGGGAAATTAAATAGAAAATGCAAATTTTTATTTTCAAGACAAGTAAATATAGCATGACAGGGGAATGACATTTAATATAGGCAACTGCCTATATATATATATATATATATATATATATATATATATATATATACACATTAGAAAAATCAAAAATTTGTTTTGCTTTAATTGCAATCTTATATTTAAAACTAAAGTTTTATTTGTTTTATCTTCTAAAAAGAAAATCTAGTTTTTAAATGTGTTCTAATGTCATTTCCTTGTCTACCAAGAAGACAGGTAAATGACGACAGGGGAATGACAAATCATGTGATTTTACTTTCTGAGCATATGAGTTTTATTTGCATTTAAGCCTAACTTGGTATTCAGTTTGTTGCTCTAACTAGGCACACATATATGTTAAAAAAATATTTACTTTTTTATCCTGAGAATAATTAAAGACAGGTGAATGACAGGAATAAAAATACTTACCCAAAATTGTTCAGTTTTATAATATTTCCCTGCACAGAATGATAGATAGAACATAGTCAAACTCTCGAAATGGTGAATATGGACTTTACTAAAAAGAATAATACTTTAATTATATTTTGTTGTCATCTTTGTGCAAAAAGAGGTGTTAAAATTTAACAACAGGTGAATGACAAACAAGAAAGATCAATCATGCTTAAAGCATTGATTATGAAACACTTTCCAACTTCAATGCAATTTTATTTTAAAAAGTCGAAAATGCAATACATTCCTCGGTAATATTTTAAAACTTATCACAATACTACATTGATTTATTATATTTGAAAACTTAAACCTTCATTGAAAAAAAAATGAACTTCATTCAAATGACGGCATTGAAATATAAATTGCGTGGTTTAAATATCTCTAAAATGCAATACATTCCACGGTAATATTTTTAAATCTATCATAATACTACGATAATTTATTATATTTGAAAACTTCATCGAAAACAACTGAAATTAATTCAAATGACGTCATAGAAAAAATAACACGCCTGGATCTCTCTATAAAAGCAGGATTTTATTCATAACTTTCTCCATTTCATTCATCACAATACTATAATAATTTATTTTATTTAAAAATCAAGACCATGGAGCTACAATTCATAAACTTTATGCTTTAAACTTCATCGAAAAAAATCGTCCTTCTGTTTAAAAAATCAATTAATATTTCATTCATATCAGCCATGCAGACTCCATGGACTGAATTATTTTGTGTTAAAGAAATACAGTAATTCTAATACAACTCATTCTACATATTTTGCTGTTTACATTTTACATAGGTGAAAAATAGGCTTAGTTGTAGAAATAATCAAATTTGAATGAGAATTTAAACTCAAATATATTGTCATTGTGTTGTTTTAGTATGTAGATGCACAGAATTTAAGCAGAAATAAAGTAGTTTTAGGATGGATACAACACTCAATATGAATTAAGAAGAACTTTAAAAAATCACGAATTTGAAACAAGATGGATGCCATATATCATTTTGAAGTGGGTCATGTGATCGTTTCATACCATGGTCACGTGATCGTTTCATATAAGATGTGTAATTATTATTTTAATTTTTATTTAAAAAACTACTGAATATATTTAGCTGAATTTTTTTTTATATATTTTATGGAACAATTTGACTATTACCTAAAATTTTCGAAGCAATTTGTGAATTTTAAATCCGCTTAAAAAATGTTAGAAAAATTAGGTCCCATAGGGCTCAATGTATTTCATTTTTTCAACCCGGGTTCAATCCAAAACTAATTGTGTGATATTATTCATTTATATTCCCATAGGTCCTACAGACCGTCTGAACAACATACTAAAATTTCATTTTGATTAAGTCATTTTTACGGCAGTTATTGTGCTAACGGACAGACAGACAGACAGACAGACAGACAGAATGAACAAAGTCATAAACACTTTTCAACTTTGTTGTAAAGTGTTAAAAAGCTAGGGGACAGTTGTAAAATATTAATTTAAAATATTGCTCTAATCTAATGCATAGTGGACTTTTTATTACTGTTTGTATTTTAAATTGTCTAATTTAATATAAAATGTCAAATTAAAAGAAAACTAGAAAATGAAGGCAGTAAATGAAGTTGTGATTTCATTATTTGACTATTGGGACACACAAGGAAATGACATTTAATAAAAAAACTAAATTTTTAAATATTAAAAATATAAATTGTTTCTTTAACTAATGAGTGATAAATACGAACAAAATGGAATGGAATATGATATAGTAAAACTGATCAGTGTCCAAAATTAGCCCTGCAAACTTTTATTAAAACGCCTGGAACACGTAAAACTCCCGTTTACAGAAAATGACCCATATATTAGTTAAAATTTATGTTATTTGGACAGAGATTTTATCCGCATTAAGTATACAGGGTGTCCCATAAAAAGTGAACAATGGAAGATTTTTTTAACAGTTGGTTCGAGACCCATAGTTTCAATTACAAAAATACTTTAAATAAAGAAGTTATGAAATAGTAATTTAAATGCTGTACCATATTTTTGTAGAAAGTTAACAAAATTAACTTTTCATAATAATAACCCCTCTATCAAAAATAACCTCCCTCTATCAAAAAATATCCAATAACAAAAATATTGCCCATACCGTATTTAGTCTAACTGAAAAAAAAATTGTCTGTAATACGATCTAATTTGACGCAGTTATCATTAATACTTATCATTAATTAAAATTTTCATTGGTAAATAAGGGGACATCCATAAATGAGCTTCGGTTGCTTATAGTTTACAATTTTTATCACTTCTTCAAATTTATTTTATGTAGATAATACTATTATGTGTATTCACAGCTTGTATTTAAGTATTCAAGTAATTCTGCTACCTAACTAGAGTTTGAATGATGGCGCTGTTCAGTAATGCCTTATCCTGTGAGATGATTTTGCTTTGCGGTGAATGCAACCGATCTCCCAGTGATATGGTGAGGGGATACTATATAGTCGTTTCCATAAAGCCGGGTCCTTTTTGAGTTTTTATTCTGCGGCCGGTATGCCGATTGCAAATAGCAGGTTCGTTTCATCGTCAATATGGCTAAGGAAGACAACAGGTACTAACGAAAAATGATGAAATAACCATTTTAGTCTATTTCTCGTTTTATCTGTATATGCGAGTGTCAGGGCCGTAAAGAACTCAATAGCATCTTCTTCGGCCTACTCGAACTCGCCACCTTCCGTACCGCATGCAAGAGTTCTTACGGATTCGTCTATAAGTGCTGTCATTCTGGCGGAAAAAGTGCAGCGACAAAAACGTCTCAGAAACTAATTGAGTCTACTGAAAACAGTGGTTTTAAATGATCCTAGTTGATTTCGAAACTTGAAAGGCATGCATGTTTTTCTATAGATTTTGTCAGGAAACTATCTGACAGGCCGGCAAAATCACAATAATCCATTTTATTTACCTTATTTAAGTGTTAAAATAACTTTTAACCAGTATCGCCTGCCTGTCTCTAATAGTTTAAAAAACAACCGAGGGAAAAAATTATTTTAAAATACCCCTAAATGATTTCTGTGCACACATTCAATTTGTGAACGGCCCCTGGATTCATGAATTTTGATGATTAAAAAAGTCACGAGAAAGTGGCGTAAGTCAGGAAGTTTGACAATTTATTTCGCCCTAAATTTGAACTTTTATGAACAAATTTTTTCCTTTGTTTGACTAAATGAAGTATTGACAACATTTTTGTAATTTGACTTTCTTCGATAGAGGGGATGTACTATAAAAAATGAATTTTCTTAACTTTTTACGAAAATATAGTACAACATTTAAATTACTATTTTATAACTTCCTACTTTATTTTGCATTTTTGCAATTGGAACTATGGGTATACGACCAACGGTTCAAAAAATCTTCCACTGTTCACTTTTTGTGGGACACCCGGAATAATTCTCAATATAATTAATATAATTTTTATTATTCCTAACATTTTAAAACTGAATTACTTTATTCCTTTCAGTGGGTTTCACTAGATGGTATAACTTAGTACGATTGCATTAAAAAATGTAGTGTTCTACAACATCCCATATATTATTACATAAACAAAAATCTGATGTGGGCAGCACATGACTTTCCTTATATAAAGCAATGGATTTACTACTATTACAGTAAAAAAAAAAATAATAGGTTGTTCTTATAGCAGATACTTATAATCTTTTCAAGATATTGAATTTTCGTAAATTAGTCGTCATTTTTATCCATTTGGAGAGATTTTCGATAATTTAGCTACATTTAAAAAAGTCGCCAAGTTGGCGAGATTCCGCCAAATTCGTAGCCAAAATCTCGCCAAACGTTATGGATGGAGAAATAAGTTATTCTTATAGCAGATAAATGACTATTGGCGTTCAAATACAAAAGTATTATTCTAAGTATATTTTCTCATGAATGGAACGAGCTAGATCCACGAAAATGATGTCATCCAATTTATCGCATGATATTATATATGAAATGTGGACATGTATACTCAACAGTTAATATGTTTTTTAATTTATGGGATTTTTTGATAAATTTATTTGAAAAATGTGCAATATCTCGAGAACGGTTGATGCTAGCGTTCTAAAGTTTATGTCAATCGTTTTCTAAAGAAAAATTACATAAGAAATGTCGATTTGCGTAACTTTATTAAATGTTCTGATTTTTTGATGATTTTTTCAAAATTTCACTCGAAAATTTAGGGGGGTTCTGAACATTAGATTGTGTTTAAAAACAATAGGCTTCCAGTATTCAGGGATTGTAATTTTTGTACCAAATTTAATTCGAATCTCTTTATTCGTTCGTGAGATATCGTCTCCACAGACTCACTGACACACACACACAGACATCACCTCAAACATGTTCGATTCGTGATCAGGGATGCTTGAAACGTGCTCTCCCATCGAAAACTCGAATTCGAATTTTCGACCCCGTCACAATACTTTCCTTACACATTATGTATATAAGGAAAGTAATATGGGATGTTCTTGATTTTGAATCTATGTAAATAGGTAGTGAATGGGCCCAGGGAGAAAGTATATTAAATATTTATTTGTAATTTGGAAAGAGGAATTAAGCCCAGGGAAAAAAGTTTCAGTTTGTAAACCCTAATCAGGGTTATTCCAAAAGGATTGCCAAAATTTCATTATTAATTTTTTTTGAAAAAAGAAAGAAAGGAAAGAATGTGATGCTGGAATATTCAGGAACTCATCAGAAATGGTAGCCATCTTCGCAAAATGATTAGCAATTTTGTAGCCAATAATCCCAGAATGCTTCCACTGAACACAAGATGTTTTCCAATTAAAAGGAAAACCACAATATCATTAATGAAATTGCATTTTTTACGAACCGAATAAAATGCAATGATTGAAGAATGGTTGTCAGTAGATATATTTGAGACAGTTTTATTGTCTTTGGCACAATTAATGACCTAGTTTATTGCAGAAATTTCAGCTTGGAATACCGAATTGAAGTTATCTAATTTTTAACAGTAAATATGTTTTGGAATAAGGTTATTAAAAATGCAGACACGAACCCAACATTTCCACCAGTCTTGGACCTTGTCCGTATTTATATTCTAATTAACACCATGATTACAATAGTTAAAAGTTAAAGAACGTTGATAAGAAGGGATTACATTGATAGAACTATTATGATCAAAAGAGCTATTATAAGAGGTGGGGTAATCAGACTGCAGAATGAATGAAAGCGTTTCTTATAAAAACAAGAAAGATCAATCATGCTTAAAGCATTGATTATGAAATACTTTCCAACTTCAATGCAATTTTATTTAAACAAGTCTAAAATGCAATACATTCCTCGGTAATATTTTGAAACTTATCACAATACTGCATTAATTTATTATATTTGAAAACTTAAACCTTCATCGAAAAAAATGAACTTCATTCAAATGACGGCATTGAAATATAAATAGCCTGGTTTAAACATCTCTAAAATGTTATATATTCCTCGGTAATAGTTTTAGAATTATCATAATACTACGATAATTTATTATATTTGAAAACTTCATCGAAAGCAACTGAAATTAATTCAAATGACGTCATAGAAAAAATAACACGCCTGGATCTCTCTATAAAAACAGGATTTCATTCATAACTTTCTCCCATTCATTTCATTCATCACAATACTCTAATAATTTATTTTATTTAAACATTTTGTTTACGACCATGGAGCTACAAAAAATTAAACTCTATGCTTGAAACTTCATTGAAAAAAATCGTCCTTCTCTTTATGAAATCAATTAATATTTCATTCATATCAGCCATGCAGACTCCATGGACTAAATTATTTTGTGTTAAAAAAATACAAGAATTCTAATACAACTCATTCTATATATTTTGCTGTTTACATTTTACATAGGTGAAAAATAGGCTTAGTTGTAGAAATAATCAAATTTAGATGAGCATTTAAACTCAAATATATTGTCATTGCGTTGTTTCAGTATGTAGATGCACAGAATTTAAGCAAAAATAAAGTAGTTTTAGGACGGATACAACACTCAATATGAATTAAAAAGAGGATGGATTGAAACAAGATGGATGCCATATATCATTTTGAAGTGGGTCATGTGATCGTTTCATATCATGGTCACGTGATCGTTTCATATAAGAGGTGTAATCATTATTTTAATTTTTATTTAAAAAACTACTGAATATATTTCGCTGAATTTTTTTTATATATTTTATGGAACAATTTGAATATTACCTAAAATTTTCGAAGCAATTTGTGAATTTTAAATCCGCTTAAAAAATGTTTGAAAAATTAGGTCCCATAGGGCTCAATGTATTTCATTTTTTCGACCCGGGTTCAATCCAAAACTAATTGGGTGATATTATTCATTTATATTCCCATAGGTTCTACAGACCGTCTGAACAACATACTAAAATTTCATTTTGATTAAGTTATTTTTACGGCAGTTATCGTGCTAACGGACAGACAGACAGACAGACAAAATGAACAAAGTCATAAACACTTTTCAACTTTGTTGTAAAGTGTTAAAAAAGGAAAAATATCGTGTAATACTTTCAAAACGAGGTGATAGAAGGGATACCCTAGGATAGTAAAAAGTGTATTTATTATTCGGCGAAGTCCTGTAATATGAAATGATTTTTAATAAGAATAAGCGTTACTTTATAGAGTGATCAAGATTTTAATTACCTGCCCAAATCCTTTGCACAACAAGCAATAATTACTTTCTCATACGTAGGATTGCCACAAATACTAATTGATTTTCACAAAACTTTATATCCGGCTTTGTTATTAAAAAAAATCTAGAACTAGATAGATTTTTTTTTTTTTTTTTTTTTTAAATTCGAGCGAAAACTTCGAAATTGATTCGAAATTTTAAATTTTTTCAACATGGTAGCATAGGACAAAATCTGACATAATCACGCATTAAAGGGTTTATTTATGGCTCAATGATCACGATACTTAATAGTTTCAATCATTGCTGTGAAAATTAGCCGCGATACAATTTCTTTCGTTCGTGACGTCATGAGCCTCCGTTAGGGGCAAATTACCCCCCGGGGGTACACTGTTAAGTAATCAATCGAAATATTTTTTCAAGCCCTTTAAAGTGAAGGGTAACACGCTATAGTTGCACAACTCGAGTTTTCAACGGATCTACACGTTTCGAGACCTCTAGAATACGAAAAAACTATTTTTAGCGTGACGTCTGTGTGTGTGTCTGTCTGTGTAATGTATGTATCCGCTCTAACTAAAAACTACTGGACCGAATTTCATAGAATTTGGTAGGTAAGTCACTTAGGTGAGACCCTGGTGCTGATTAGTTTTTGGTACGATTCGTAAAAACATAACCCGCCTTTTTTTGCGGAATGGTCAGTAAAAATTTCACGTATCCACTCTAGCTAAAATACTAATTGACCAAATTTCACAAAATTTGGTAGATACGTTACTTGGATACTCTGGTGCTGATTAGATTTTGGTACATTTCGGAAAAGAACAACCTGCCTTTTTTTACGAAATGGCCAGCAAAAATCGCTAAAATTAAAATAAAAAAAAAGACTACGTATGCTCAAATGTATCAATTAAATTTTTGTTTTATACGCAATTTTTGACGAGGAAAAGAATATAAAACACTCAATTATGCTTTAGAACTAACCGTTCTCAGAGATATTGGAGATTTCTTGCATTTTTGTTACGTCGATTTCGGAAAAATGCCCAAGTACCAAATAAAAACAAAAATTGAATTAAAAATGCAAATTTAGTGTTATTTGGTGCAATTAAACTCAACCTAACGAATTATTAAAGAAATAAAGAAAATATGATTTTGAGTCTGCAGAGAAAGTCATGTGCTGCCCACATCAGATTTTTCAATATTGGGTTGATACTAAAATTTGAAGTCAGTTTTCTGAGAACCCCATTCATGTCTTGTAATTTTGTAAAACTATGACATTTTTCGTATAAATAATTAATGTGTGTCCTTCACGCAAATGTGTTGTCTATAATCAAACCTAAATATTTAAAATTGTTCGTGATTTTAATAGAAGTTCCATTTAATTTAAAAATCATCAGGTTCCTTTTACATTTTTTGTTTTTATCCATAAAAACAATAGCAATAATTTCTTCATGCGGCTATATTCAATTTTCGAGATTAAAGGACATCGTTAATTAAATAAAGTAACTTTCTAATTAAATATTTGTTTTTAATATCCTATGATTAACTCCGTAAGTAAGAACTGGAAGATCTTCTGCGAAAGCTTGAAGAAAATAATTATTATTGTTTAGTGCGAGGAGGGAATTGGAATACAGAAAGAGCGGGTTTTTGTGGGACTTCATTGGAAAAAAATTTGGAAATATCACAATCGTAATCAATATAACTAGCAGGCCGTTTATCTATATATGAAAAAGTAAAAGAATATTCTCCAATGTAATGTTTCTTTAAATACATAAACGATATAAGCGAAATTATATTTCGCGCAAAGCTAACTTGACGACAGCGAGGTATAGGAAAAACTATGAAAAACTAAGAAATATAGTTCATCTATTAAACGCTTTGAATAATTGAAAATTACAATATAGCTGCGTAATATCGATGATGCGTTTTAATTAATCTATTCCGAAAATTAAAACTCAAAATTTTACATATATTTTTTTCACATTTCAATTAAAAATATTTCAAATTAATATTCCAATGCGAATGTATAAGTATGATAAATAGACAATAACAATAACAAAACAAGAAAGATCAATCATGCATAAAGAATTGATTATGAAACACTTTCCGACACCAATGCAATTTTATTTAAACATTTCTAAAATGTGATACATTCCTCGGTAATATTTTTAAAATTACCACAATACTGCATTAATTTATTATATTTGAAAACTTAAAACTTCATCGAAAAAAATGAACTTCATTCAAATGACGGCATTGAAATATAAATTGCCTGATTTAAGCATCTCTAAAATGCAATACATTCCTCGGTAACATTTTTAAAAGTATCATAATACTACAACAATTTATTATATTTGAAAACTTCATCGAAAACAAATGAGCTTTATTCAAATGACGTCATCGAAGTATAAATAGCCTGGCTCTATAAAAGCAGCATTTCATTCATAAACCTTTTTCCATTCCTTTCATTCATCACAATACTATAATAATTTATTTTATTTAAAAACTTAAAACCATGGAGATACAAGTAATTTAACACTATGCTTAAAACTTCATAGAAAAACGTCTGCTACTTTATGTAAAATCAATGAATGTTTCATTCATATTAGCTATATTGCAGACTCCATGAACTAAATAATTTTGCGTTAGAGAAATGCAGCAATTCTTATACAACTCATTCTACATCTTTTGGCATTTACATTCTCCATAAGTGAAAATTAGGCTTCGTTGTAGAAATAATTAAAGTTGGATGATCATTTAAACTCAAATATATTGTAATTGCGTTGTTTCAGTATGTAGATGCACAGAATTTAAGCAAAAACAAGAAAGTTCAGTCATGCATAAAGCATTGATTATAAAACATTTTCCAACTGGAAATGTAATTTTATTTAAGCGTCTCTAAATTGTGATACATTCAGCGCTGATATTTTTTTGAAATATCACAGTAATTTATTATATTTGAAAACTTAAAACTTCAAAACAATAAAAAATACAATGCCAGTAACCATGAAGGTAAAAGTAAGGAGTTAAAACTTCACATTAGGAAATCGCCAATATCGTGTAAGACAATAATTTAGGTGGCGCTGGGATAAGCTGCATTGCATGAATTTCTATGGCGAAAGACCTAAAATATTTTTTAATCTGTCAGTTTTGTAAAAATAAGTAATTAACGCAATGCAAGTTAGAACTGAAACAATAACGAATATTCCTATTCATTCAAAATTATTTTACCTTTCAATTTATATTTATCTCCATAGATTCTGTACTCTATCCTACTACTATGACAAAATAGTGGTTAATTATACTCATAATTAGTTAACTCTTAATTTCAAAATAATTAAAAATACATATACTAAATACTACGCCTTTCTGTTGTGTCAATTAGCAATAGCAGCCACTTTACTAGCACTAGCGACACCTACATATAAATCTCAAAACATTATGGCATTTTTAAGCATTTCTTCCATAGGAGTTTTATCTCCTTCTTTCTAACGCCATGCTAGTTACACTAAATGAACTTTATTCAGATAACGCCATTGTAATATAAATCGTCTGCCTCTATATGTAAAATCAATGAATATTTCATCATTTAAAATAAAAAATATTGCAATTGCGTTGGCTCAGAATTTAGATAAACAGATAATACGTAAACAAAATCTGATATGGGCAGCACATGACTTTCCTTATATAATGCAATGAATTTACTACTTTTATAGTAAAAAAAAAGATTATTTTTATAGTAGATATTTATATTCTTTCCAAGATATTGAATTTTCATCAATGAGTCGTCATTTTCATTGATTTAATGTCATTTTTATCGATTTGGCGAGTTTATCATTAATTTAGCAACATTTAAAAAAGTCGCTAAGTTGGCGACATTCCACCAAAATCGTCGCCAAAATCTTGCTAAGCGTTATGGATGAAGATGTAAGTTATTCTTACAGCAGATAAATGACTATTGGCGTTCAAATACAAAAGTATTACTCAAAGTATCTTTTTTCATGAATGGAACCAGCTAGATCCACGAGAATGATGTCCCCAAATTTATCGCATGGTATTACATATGAGAAGTGAACATGTTTCTCAATAGGAAATATTTTTTTTTTATTTTATCTCTCGGCGAACTATATCATTTTTTATAGTTGCTGAAAAAGAGCCTGCGCAGCTAATAAATATTAAAACACGCTTAAAATGTAGATTAAATGTTATTAAATTTATTGTCTAAAGTTCAAATACATTTTACAAACATTTGAAAAATAGGAATACTAATTAAATGCATGCCAACACGGCTCCTCTTGTCAAAAACCATGCTTAAACATAAACATTTTTAATTTGTGCTAGAACTTCATTCAGAAATTGTAGAAAATTAAAATATATAAATTTCTCGTTATATTAAAAGCTTGCTGGGTTTGCGGATGGCAAAATTATTTCTGATTGCAGACCACAATTTAACAGTCCACCAGAAGTGAAGAACTATTTTATGAAATATCTTAACATTTTTACAAAATAGCGTTCATTTGCTTCAAATTAACATTGGCGATAAACTCACTAACTCTACACAGCCTGATTAGAATCCTCGAATTCGAGAAAGTGTTATTCACCCATTTCTACTTATAACGGTATCGATTCTATCTTTTGTACTATATGACCTACTAGGTTATGATTTTTGAAAATAATTTAGTCATGGACATAATAAAAAAAAATAATTAAACTCTTGGAAATATATTTATTATAAAATATATCTCTTTTTTTTTTCTGGAGAATATAGCAAGAGTCACAGTTTAATTGAATTTGTTTTTCTCCCTATATTAAACAATTTTTATTTAAAAAACTACCTAACATATTTTACTGAAATTGTTTTTATATATTTTATGGGATAATTTGAGTATTTCTTAAAACTTTCGAAGCAATTTGTGAATTTCAAATTCGCTTAAAAATGTTTGAAACATTAGGTCCCATAGAGCTCAATGTATTTCATTTTTTCAACCCGGGTTCAATCCAAAACTAATTGGATGATATTATTCATTTATATCCCCATAGATCCAACAGACCGTCTGAAAAACATACTAAAGTTTCATTTTGATAAAGTCATTTTTACGGCAGTTATCGTGCTAACAGACATACAGACAGACAGACAGACAGAATGAACAAAGTCATAAACACTTTTCAACTATGTTGTGAAGTGTTAATAAAGCGGTTTTAGGACGGATACAACACTAAATATGAATTAAAAAGAACTTTAAAAATCACGATTTTGACACAAGATGGATGCCATATTTTATTTTGAAGTGGGTCACGTGATCTCTGCATATAAAAGGTGTAATTATTATTTTAATTTTTATTTAAAACTCTATTGAATATATTTTGCTGAAATTTCTTTTATATATTTTATGGTATAATTTGAATATTTCCTAAAACTTTCGAAGCAATTTGTGAATTTTAAATTCGCTTAAAAAATGTTTGAAACATTATGTCCCATAGAGCTCAATGTATTTCATTTTTTCAACCCGTGTTCAATCCAAAACTAATTTTGTGATATTATTCATTTACATTCCCATAGGTCCCACTGACATACTAAACATACTAAAATTTCATTTTGATAAAGTAATTTTTACGGCAGTTATCGTGCTAACGGACAGACAGACAGACAGACAGACAGACAGACAAACAGAATGAACAAAGTGATAAACACTTCTCAACCATGTTGTAAAGTGTTAAAACACGCTCAAAATACAGCTATAATAAAAGATGAAAAGATAAAAACTGCGTAAATTTAGCATAAACACAAATATATACTAGCTAGCCAGTTTCGATGGCACAAAAACGGCCTTCTTCAGGATCGGCAAGAAGCGCAACCTTGCTTATTCAAGCAAATTCGGCAACTAATGTAGAATAGCACACAAGGCCTGAAGATAGAAGAGTAGTTGTTGCCATCTCCGAAGAGGGAGAGGGGGAGAGGGGGGATGAACGAGTAAAAATTCAGTGAGGCAGGATTCTACGAATGAACGGTAAAACCACGGAGGAAAGAAAGGATAGCAGAAAGTAAAGTTGGTTCCTTTACATAATTTTATTTTTTGTAGTCTTTTTAAAATTGTTTTTTCGCGTTTTCCATTATTTTATATTTACTTTTCTTGTTTATATATTTTTACAGCTGGTTTAAAAGTATTATCTTCTTTCAAAATGTTTTGGTAGGTTTTCTCCCTATTTAATTATTTTTATCCAATCCGTTCCCCTACTACCTTATTTTCTTTCTGGTACCCTTTTATTTTGTGCTTTCGAAACTGGTTGGCCAATATATATTTGTGTTTATGTTGTATTTACGAAGTTTTTATAATATGATAAGCATCTGGTCAATATACGTATTGAGCATATGAACGGACTTATAGCTTTCACCGTGTACTCAATTTAGCTTTGAGTGAAGTATGGAAGCTACCGCTAGTGTTACTGTGAAAAAGCAGTTATGAAAACAACAAATGATACAAAAGTAAAAATAAAAATAATTTATGATTATTTCCCAATTTATGCTTCATAAGATATCGATTTAAAAGTATTCTCTTTTCTTCTTAAGTGAGGAAAAATTGATGAAAAAAAAAAACAGCATAGCATTAGAAAACCATTAAGAGGAAAATCGATTAGAAAATCAATTCCCATTTTTCTCCACTTTTCACTCCTTAAATTAGGATAAGGGCTTGTTCATTACGAGGGAAACAACATTGCCACTGCTTTAATGCATTCGGTGTTGGCTTGCATGAGTTTCAGAAGTATTTCTGTGCATGTATATGTGAATTCTGTGTTGTGTGTTGTCCACACTTGCAACATTTTCGAATCCTTGTTTGGGTATTGATTTAATCGGCATGCATGATATAGGAGAAGAATACTTACTGTAGAGTTAGTCTATTTTATATAACATAATCTATATTCTTCTAATTCGGTGGGAAATGTTTATTAGAAGTAAATTCATAAGTAGGCTGCAAAAATTAACAAGGTATAAAATTATATAGAAACAATTAATGAACAGAACTAATTGTCTGCAAAATATGAAATTTCAAATATGATTTAGTCGAAAAGATTGGTTTCAGATCGCCGATGATTCGACACATAAATTTGGAACTTTTCTTGATGACGCCCAGCAAGACTATTCCATATCTTCATTTGGACGCAGTTCTTTTTTAGACGCAGTCCTAACTATGACTGGCTATTTACTCAGTTTAATCTCCATACACCCATTATTCATTGCATTGACTAGTTGGCTTCAATAGTAACATAATTGTAAATTTAATTGAAAATCGATTACGTTTATTTTGAGATTTTTTAATAGGCTGTGTTCATGAAATGTCTGTTTTCATTTTGCATATTAATTTAGAACACATTTTTATTTTGAACACCAATTTAGAACATGTTTTTTTTCATATTTCGATAAAAAAAAATCTGATGTGGGCAGCACATGACTTTCCCTGCAGACTTATATTAACGTTCTCTTTATTTTAACTAAATTTATTTCACCTTTAATTCAATTTTCGTTCTCATGCGGTAACCGGGCTTATTTTCAAAGGTGGCGTAGGGAAAGTACGAAAAACGAAAATATCTCGAGAACGGCTAGTCCTAGTGTAATGGGGTTGGTCTTATTCTTTTCGTCGTTAAAAATTACGTATTAAATCAGCATTTAATGGATATATTTGAGTATACCCAGTTCTTTAGTTTAGATTTGGACGATTTTTGCGGGCTATTTTGCAAAAAAGGCAGGTCATTTTTTTCCGAATCGTACCAAAATCTAATCAGCACCAAGGTAACTCACAAGTGGCTCATCTACCGAATTTTGTGAAATTCGATCCATCAGTTTTTCAGTTAGAGTGGATACAAGCTTTTGCGGGCCATTTCGCAAAAAAAAGGCGGGTTCTTTTATTCTGAATCGTACCCAAAACTAATCAGCACCATACTCGCTCACAAGTAACTTACCTACCAAATTTTGTGAAATTCGGTCCATTAGTTTTTTAGTTAGAGTGGATACAAAATCTGCACAGACAGACAGACAGACACACATACACACAGACAGACACACAGACAGACACACATACACACAGACACACACACAGACGTCACGCTAAAAATGGTTTTTTCGTATTCTAGAGGTTTTGAAATGTGTAGATCCGTCGAAAACTCGAGTTGCGATTTTCGGCATGATTCCAATACTTTCCCTATACATTATAATGTATTGCAGGGAAAGTAAAAAAAGTATTCTAAATCGATAATTGAAAGCTAATCCGTTACTATAGAAATCATCTAGTCAATCATACACCAGGAGCGAGCGCATGAAGATAAAACTGAGTAAATCTGATCATAGCTTCCATGGATGGCCATAGCCTTGTCGCCCTAAATTTATGGTTTTAATCGAAGAGTACGATCATTGCTTTGAGAAATAAAAATATGCTATCCAAATGAAAAATATTATTAAATTTTGATGTAATAATAACATTACAAGACATTTTCCCCCTAGTCTTTTACGCAATGCATCTTTATATGAAATTCAATAGCGAAAAGTGCATTTGTTCTAAAGTTATTCTCTTAATACATCAGACGCACACACAAACTCACATGCATATCACTGAAAAAGTTGTCAAAAATACGCTTACAGTCAAAATTTCATATCTTTTTTCCCATTGATTTTTAACACTTTACAACATAGTTGAAAAGTGTTTATGACTTTATTCATTCTGTCTATCTGTTTGTCTGTCGGTCTATCCGTTAGCACGATAACTGCTGTAAAAATGACTTTAAAATGAATTACGTAAAAATGACAAAATGAAATTTTAGTATGTTGTTCAGACAGCCTGCGGACCTATGGGAATATAAATGAATAATATCACCCAATTAGTTTTGGATTGAACCTGAGTTGAAAAAATGAAATGCATTGAACCCTATGGGACCTAATTTTTCAAACATTTTTTAAGCGGAATTAAAATTCACAAATTCCTTCGAAAGTTGTAGGAAATACTCAAATTATCCCATAAAATATATATAAAAAAAATTTCAGCAAAATAATATTCAGTAGTTTTTAAAATAAAAATTAAAATAATAATTACACTATTTATATGGAGAGATCACGTGACCATTATATGAAGAGATTACGTGACCCACTTCAAAATAAAATATGGCATCCATCTTGTATCAAAATTGTGATTTTTAAAGTTCTTTCTAATTCATATTGAGTATTGTATCCATCCTAAAACCGCTTTATTTTTGTTTAACTTCTGTGCATCAATGTTCTAAAACAAGGCAATTACAATATATTTGAGTTTAAATGGTCATCAAACTTTGATTATTTCTACAACTAAGCCTAATTTTCACTTAAGGAAAATGTAAACACCAAAATATGTAGAATGAGTTGTATAAGAATTGCTGCATTTCTTTAACACAATATTATTTATCTCATGGAGTCTGCAATATAACTGATATGAATGAAGCATTCATTGATTTTACACAAAAAAGCCGATTTTTCGATGAAGTATTAAGAATAAAGTTAAATTACTTATACCTCCATGTTTAGTTTAAGCTTTCAAATAAAATAAACTATTATAGTATTGCGATGAATGAAAGGAATTTAAAAAAATTATGAATGAAATGCTGCTTTTATATAGAAGCGATTTATCTTTCGATGACGTCATCTGAATAAAGTTCATTTGTTTTTGATGAAGTTTTCAAATATAATAAGTTATTGAAGTACCATGATAATTTCAAAAATATTACCGGAGAATGTATCGCATTTTAGAGATGTTTAAACCAAGCAATGTGTATTTCAATGCCGTCATTTGAATGAAGTTCTTTTTTTTTTTGATGAAGTTTTAAGTTTTCAAATATAATAAATTAATGTAGTATTGTGATAATTTTTTAAATATTACAGAGGAATGTGCCACATTTTAGAGATGCTTATATAAAATTTCATTGAAGTTGGAAAGTGTTTCATAATCAATGCTTTATGCATGATTGATATTTCTTGTTTATATAATGTTTTATTTATACACAAGAATTATAAGTCAAAGCGTTTCAATGGGTAAATAAAAAAACATAAGAAAAAAAGCATTAGGAAAATGAATCAACAATTTTAATGATACCCCCAAACTGAAATTGCGTCGCGAATTCATATCGTTCAAGCGTTCATAAATTTTCAGTCTACAAACCTTTTCAAGAAGAAAAAAGAAAACCCCTTAAGATGACATTCACCCCACACCAAGAACACAAGTCTGTGTTTGAATGCAATTGACAGGCGGAAGAATTTTGCTGGGATTCTCACAATCTTAAAAACCTCTTTTGAGATTCAAATTTTCTAATAGAAAATGGACGTTTTCAAATAAACGAAACTTATATTTCAACAAAAAAAAAAAAATTCTGATGTGGGAAGCACATGACTTTCCTTATAAAATGCAATGAATTTACTACTTTTACAGTAAAAAAAATAGATTATTTTTATAGTTGTTATTTATATTCTTTCCAAGATATGGAATTTTCGTCAATGAGTCGTCATTTTCCATGCCGTCGTCATCAATGAGTCATCATTGATTTAGCGTCATTTTTATCCATTTGGCGAGTTTTCCGTTAATTTAGCAACATTTAAAAATGTCGTCAAGTTGGCGACATTCCATCAAATTCGTCGCCAAAATCTCGCCAAGTGTTATGGACGAAGAAATAAGTTATTCTTACAGCAGATAAATGACTATTGGCGTTCAAATACAAAAGTATTACTCAAAGTATATTTTTTCAAGAATGGAACGAGCTAGATCCACGAGAATGATGTCATGATGTCACCAAATTTATCGCATGGTATTACATATGAAAAGTGAACATGTTTCTCAATAGGAAATATTTTTTTTTATTTTATATGACTTTTTGATAATTTTTTTTTAAAAATGTGCAATATCTCGAGAGCGGTTCATGTTAGCGTTCTAAAATTTATGTCAATCGTTTTCTAATGAAAAATTACATAAGAAATGTTTATTTGCGTAAATTTATTAGCGGTTTTGATTTCTTGACGATTTTTTCAAAATTTCACTCGAAAATTTAGGGGGGGGGGGGGTTCTGAACATTCGATTGCATATAAAACAATAGGCTTCCAGTGTTTACGGATTGTGATTTTTGTACCAAATTTCGTTCTAATCGGTCCATTCGTTCGTCAGTTATCGTCTCCACAGACTCACTGACACACACACACAGATATCACTTCAAAAATGTTTGATTTGTGATCAGGGATGCTTGAAACGTGATCTCCCGTCGAAAACTCGAATTCGAATTTTCGACCCCATCACAATATTTTCCTTATACATTATGTATATAAGGAAAGTAATAAAATCCGTTTCGGCAGTTCTATCTTCACAGAAGAAATCTAGAAATTATGATTGGAAAATGACCAGAAAATAACTGCATTCCGAAAATTTATAATCCATATTCTATTTTAGTCTTAGCAACAGCGTTATTGCGGGTTATGGTGAAGCAATAGGATTGTAATGCGAAGAATAAATGGAGAAACAACGACTTCTCTGGGACACATTAGAAATGGCGGGAAGCACTATTGAACCAAGATAAATTTCTTTTCCGGCGTTATTGCTTCGAAGCTTGAAGGCGAGAAAAATGGCGAAAAGAATAGATGCCAATGTTATAAGATGTTATGAAATCATGAAAAGGTCATTTACAATATTATAAAGGATAGGTGATATTTGGAACAAGTAGATTAGTAGACACCGAGGTTCTGCATGTGTTGATATTTTGAACCACGTTTTGTGTAAGGCATTGAATATAGAAAACGAGTAAACACAAACTTTAAAAATAAGTTCACATTTTGCGAAAATTCCAGAAAATATGAAAATTTTAATGAATAACAGACTGTTTGATAACAAAAATAACTTGGCTCATATGTATGCTAAAACCAAGAGGAGATACTTCATGTTCTTCAACATTTTGATAAAATGATCATATTAGATAACGAACAAATCTCAATGATTTGCCGATATGTATAGATTACCCAACAGCCAAAAGCTAGATTACCCAACAGCCCCTCGTTTGATAAGCAAGTGCTTATCAAAAGAGGGGCAACCAAAAGTAAAGGCAAAATTCCATTTTTCAAAATTTTAAAGCAAATTTTAGTTTTTTTACATTTAACTAAATTAATAATAATCAAAACATTTTAATTTACACATATTCTTAAACATTTAAATATCATATTTTGCAAAAGCTATTATAGCATCTGCAAATCATTTGTTTGCAGCGATCACCACTTTCATCCTTTCTTATTCTCCCTCACACAATTTTCGTCTCATCTTTTCATTGATGATACTTCTTGAAAAAAGTTTTTTTCCCTTGGAGGAGAAAACTAATCATTTTAAGACAGTGGGAAATGGTCTAATGGACAATGGAAAACGACAATATGGAGTTATAGTCTGGGAGTGCCATTCTGTTTGATAGCCGGAACCTTTGATAGTCATCCGTGGCACCATCACAGCACAGCGGTATGTTGCCGACATTTTACGATCCGTTGTATTGCCATTTCTCTCGCGACACGTCAGGCTAACTTTCAGCAAGATAATGCCAGGCCACACACGGCACGCCTCTGTATTGATTGTCTGTGTGCTTACGACACACTTCCTTGGCCAGCCAGATCCCCAGATCTCTCGTCTATTGAGCGCATTTGGGCTAAGATGGGGGTGTCGCCTGTGACCATTACAGAATGCAGACGAATTAGCTCGTCAATTGGAGGGCATTTGGAACGACATCCATCAAAACACCATCCGGCAGCTTTATGCATCAATGCCACGTCGGGTAACAGCTTGTATCAAGGCTAGAAGTGGACCAACGCCATATCGACGTGCTCACTTTGTGTAGATCTTTCAGTGCAATAAATCATCCAATTGTTCTGAAATTCTAATCATTTCTTTTTCTGTACATCCACATTACACGTACCAAATTTTGTCTCTCATTTGGATAATTCTTTCTCGGTGTGTCGATTTTTTGTCTTAAGAGTGTATATTGCTTCATTTATTAAATTCTTATTTGCATTCTTTGTGGGTATTTGATCATGGTAAAATCATCTGAATGGCGTGAAATGCAATGTATGGAATTTTGTTGTTTAAAATGCGTTATTCATTATGTGACAGTTTTGTGCACTCTTGGTCATTATTTAGGCGTTTAATTTAGCCAAGTTCCATAGTAACTAATAAAACTTTTTTTTTTATCAGCACTAATATTTAGTTGTATTTCCAATTTTTATTAATTAATTGTTCTATTTATTTTGCTTTCCATGAAAACTGTCATTTTTCTAATTATCCGACAGTATTCAGATTCTCATGTATTTCCATGTTCATGATAACTAAAGTATACGAACTAAAGTAACGAATTTAGTTTTTTATTTATAAAATTATATGAATTCTCATAAAATGTGCAGACAGGCTTCATTTTATAGAATATTTGGTAAAAATTTTATACTTTCCTATTTAAATTAATGCTTTCTCATTTTATGGCGATGTTTAATTCTTCTTGTAATATAATGTTTGATTTGTATAATTTAATTCTCTATGTTTTACTTGCTGTTATTCTGTTTTGTTTTTATTTCTGTGTTATTTGTTTTGATATGAATAACATCTATGCTTGGGGTTTCTACGGCGAAATCAAAGCGTTACGAAAAATATAAACACTTTGGACGTTTATGCCTTCGAACCTAATGTAAATACCTAATGCAAATAATTTTTCATATTTTGTCATAAATAGGGCCCAGATTAGGAATATATAGAAATAATTTCAATGTTTTGAACAATTTTTTTTCGAAAAACATTAAAAAAGTAGCGGTATAAATTTTTTAATATAGATAGAACTATATACAACGCATAAGGCATTAAAAATCTGAATTTTTCAAACATTTTGAAAATTTCATACAATATTAATTTTTCAAAAATTGTGTAAAAATAATTTTTTTTTAGAACCACATTTATTCCACGTCAAAATCAAGAGTTAAGAGTACGAATGCACTTGACAGACTAGAATTTCCCTCTATGATGGTCACATCATAGCTTAAAAATATCTTTTGAGATTCAAATTGCCTGATAAAAATTGGACTATATCCAAAATACAAAACTGTTATCGTATTTCAGTAAAATTGCAAAATACATTCTATTTTTCGCATTTACAGAAAAATGTAGACATCATGAATCGAAAACGATCCTAAAAGAGTTTTATTCTGATATTTTATATCCCATATTCTTTTTTAGGTTCAGCAACAGTGCTATTGCGGTTATGGTAAAACGACGAAATTGTAATGCCAAGAATAAATGAAGAAACAATGACTTCAGCGGGACGCATTAAAAATGACTATTAAAGCGAGATATATTTCTTCTCCGGCTTTATTGCTTTTAAGCTCTAAGGGGAGAAAAAAACATCGTGGAAATAATAGATGCCAGCGTTAAAGAGACATTATGAAATCATGAAAAAGTCATCCATTTTGAAAAAGTGGGATTTGTTATACAAGCACGAGTCTAAGCTGAGTTTTTTTGCATGTTCGACATTTTAAGCCACACTGTAAAAAGTATGGACCGAGATGTAATGCAGGAATCAGAAATCCAGCTGTCCGTGGAAAGCAGAACGTTTTTTTGTTACACAAAGGGTTTAACAAGAAAAAAATTTCCACCAATATTTAGAGCTCCTAAATTTAATTAGATTGTGCTATTATGACGCTCCATTTGGATAGAGATCTAAATAAGCGAAGTTCCAAACATTTACTAGTATGTATGCCGCCCAGGCGGTGAAGTGGATAGCGTCTCCGACTGCTGTCGAGTGGGCTTGGGTTCGAATCCCGAGTAAGGCATGGTTGTTTTCTTGAGGATGAAGACAGTCTTCCGCCGTATGGGTCCTCGCTAAATGAGAAGCTGCACCCCCCCCCCCTGACCTTCATCAGTGATGCTTGTTTGTGTTAATAAACTTTGTGTTCTTGTCTTGTGTCATTCTTTGCCCGTCTTCTGGCATCACTGGTCCTGTTTGCGGCTCCGCCGAAACAGGAGGTTATAAGCAACAACAACAACAACAACTAGTATGTATGCATAAATACACACATTTCTGGAATTCAATCTCGATTCCTATAGATCTAAAGGCCATAGAGTGAATCATTTGGCAACAGGCGGGCCTTAAAACTGTTGGAATATTGGGGGCTA
Organism: Amaurobius ferox; assembly: GCA_951213105.1. NCBI lineage: Eukaryota > Metazoa > Arthropoda > Arachnida > Araneae > Amaurobiidae > Amaurobius > Amaurobius ferox. Next base: position 102,283,054 of record OX578135.1, read on the forward strand.
TATTATTGTCGGAATATTATCCCTATGGGGAAAATGTTTATACGTACAGCTCACTCATACTGTTGCTCATACAATAAAAGTAACACAACTTCGATGAAAGCAACATTCAAAGCAAATTTAATTGTGTCAACCGCTTTCGAAGGCAAAACTAAACAGGAAAAGTCTTCAATTGCTGAGCACTCTTGGTACATTAATCATGTTTCTAAGTTTTCAGAAGCTGAGATCATTTTTACCCTGAATTCCACCTTTGAATTGGAATTTCATGAAAGTTTCTCGATTATTTCTAAATCAAACGTCCTTATGAACGATAATTCTCCCTTCTTCTCTTCTGCTTCGAAATTTGTGATTTAATTTTTCAATAACGTTTGCTTTCTTTATTTTTCAGCAATTTTTTACCTCTTTCCCAAATTTTTGTTTATGCTTTTGATTTCTCCTTTACAACTCATATTACTGACAAGTGTGCTAAATTTTATAGGAAACTTGGTTACATAAAGAGGATTACTCATTTTAAAAGTGTTGATATTTGTCATTTTTTTATGTCTTGGTCCGGTCGAGGCTAGAATATGCCTCCATTATATGAAAGCTTTTCCAAGCAGTTCATATTAAATTTATTAAAATTATTCAAAATGCATTTTTGAGGAATTTGTATTATAAGAAAACTGGTACTCACTGTAATACTTTATCTGCTACTTATATTCGAAATGTGTTTAATGGTAAAAGCTCACAGAACAGAAGGAATTGAATTCTCTTTTCTTTCTTTAATAATATGTTCAATAACAAAATTGATTGTATCTCTACATTTAATAAGATCAGATTCCATGTTTCTCCGTACTCAGCTAGGTCTACGAGTTTATTTGCTGAAAGAAATTTCGGTACTCATATTCGATGTTTCTGTGCCATTCATAACTTTTATAAACTTTAAAACAGGTTTCCTGGTGATTTGGAGGTTTTTTATTCATCTGCTAGTGCTTTTAAAAATCACTTGTTGTAAATACTTTGTATTTTATTTTTCCTTAAAATATTTTATTACTAAATATTTTGTATTGTATTTCATCTTGCAACCTGTTACTGTGATTTACATTCTTGTAAATATAGAAATAAATAAATAATTTTCACGTATAATGATAGTAGCACTGTTAAATAGTTTGAACATTTGTTATGCATATAAAAGGTATTAAAATAGCATATAAGTACGAAAATCACATGTAAACTCAGGCGTCATCGAGACTGGGGTATTGTTTGACGTTTCAGACACAATAAATTTACTGGCATAAAGCTGTCTCACTAATAACACAGCACTTAGTGTGAGATCTATTTCTGGTCTCACAGTATATAAGTACGAAAATCACAAGCATGCATCCAATGTATCAGTTTGAACTCACCTGTTGCCTATTTATATCCCCCCCCCCCCCCTACGCTTCATATTAACTTCAAGTTAACTCTCTTTGTCCTTTCGTTCAACATATTTGACGGGCTTGTTCTTGGTTTCCAAGTCACGTAGAGAGCTGAAACTCGGCACTCAGTTTTATCTATCAAATGTTCACGCCATTACGTTACGTCATTTAAGTATGCAATGGCTATGTTTTGTACTTTTCATGCATCTTCTTTGCGAATTATGGTTCAGTGTCTTCAAATAAATGTTCTTCTGGTGCTAACGCGTGGATCCATGTATAATACTACACAGTAAATACTACATAGTATAGTACTACATAGATTTAAACGTTAATTACGTTAAAAATTATAAGGGAAACAACAGATGAAACAGTTTCGATAATTTTGTATAATATCAAATTTTGAATAAGATTTATATAGTATTGTTTTGAATTGAATCTACCTATATCCTCAGTTAGGTTTAGTTTTGTGTATGATTCAAATTTATTTCCTTTTGCTCCGTGCGCCACTACTATGTACAGGAGGACACTAAAAAAAAGTGTTTATACTCATAATTTATGTATTGATTTTTACTTTTTTATACGTAGTATTGAGAAAGTATTATTTTCACGAAAATTTTCGATTTCGAAAATTTGATGCCAATATATGTTTTAAGACCACCTGAACATGATTTGACTATTTTTGGCGTGTCTGTCTGTGGTAGATTTTTGTACATGATAGCAACCACATATATTAACGAATTTTTACAAAATTTTATATCCAACTTTGTTATAAAAAGCTCTAGAACTAGATAGAATTTTTTTTTCTTTAATTCGAGCGAAATTTATTTATGGCTCAATGATCACAAAACAAAGATTTATTTATGGCTCAATCATTGTTGTGAAAAATAGCCGAGATACATTTTCTTTGTTAGTGACGACATTACTCCCAATCGGGAGCCAAATTACCCTCCTCCCCGGTACATTGACAAGTATGGTATCAATCGAAAGATTTTGTCAAGCCTTTTAAAGTGGTAATTGTAATCATTTGGACACACGGTTTCAAAAATTTTCCCTGTGAAATTTGAAAAAAAAAAAAAAAAAAATTCGAATGAATTCTGGAATGAAAGTCGAGTTGAGCCACACTCCAGTTAAGCGAATTGAGAGCAACTTACAAAGCTCCCGAAAAAGATACATTTTCGCAGTCCGAAACTAACAGTGATACAAATGGATGTAAAATACAGAGAATATAAATATGCACGAAGACTTAAATTATACATATTTTTTAAAGCCAGAATTGAGTACGTTATAACAACGCTGCGAGTCATGATTCAAACATTAGGAAGACGTTATTAAAGCTTAGAGCTCGTTTATTTTACGGTTCGACAGAACGGGGATGAAGAAGAAAAATAAGAATGAAAGTCAGTGTTGAAAGAAGTTATGAAATCATGAAATAAAAATCATCCATTACATGAGCTGCTGCCTGCGGTGTAAACAGCAGGGCCCAAAAGTCAAGGCGCTTCGCCGACATTTCGAGTCACAGACGCGATACTTGACTAGAAATAGTTTTTATTATCTCATATTATTGTACAGAAAAAGCAATGTTTTGTCGGAAATACTTTTAAGTTTGAGATTTTGGCGTTCAAGCACACTTTTAGACCACTTTAATACGTTGTGAAAGACGCCTTTCTGTGTGTGGAAGATATGTGGAAACAATAATAACTAAAAAATAAACGTGTAGTTATGAATTTCAAGCGTATAAAATAATCGATTATCCAACCAAATTGGAACCGAAGAGGGAACGAAAAATCGAAAATTTCTGATAAAATGTTTCTATTTAAAAGGAAAGTAAATTTAGGAATGTAAATAAAATTAAGTGTAGTATGGGCTCAACTCAACTTTCTTATACCAGAATCCATTTTTAGTAGCTTTTTTTTTCTTTTTTTCAAATTTTACAAGAATTTTTTTAAAAAATCGGTATTATGAGTCCAAATGATTACAATTATAGCGTGTTACCCTTCACTTTAAAAGAGCTTGAAAACATCTTTCGATTGATACTATACTTGACAATGTACTTCCTGGGGGGCGGGTAACTTGTCCCAGAGGGGGGGGGGGGGCTCATGAAGTCACGAACAAAAATATTATATCGCGGCTATTTTTCACAACAGTGATCGAACTTGTGATCATTGACTCATAAATAAAGTCTTTTATTCATGATTATGTTCACTTTTTTTTCTATGCTGCCATGTTAAAAATATATAAAATTTCGAATAAATGTCGAAGTTTTCGCTCGAATTTCAAAAAAAAAATTCTATCGAGTTCTAGAGTTTTGATAACAAAGTCGGATATAAAATTTCGTGAAAATCCATTAATATTTATGGCCGCTATCGTGTACACAAAAAATCGACCACAGATAGACAGACTGACATCATTCCAAAAATAACCAAAACGTGTTCAGGAGGTCTTAAAATATACAATACCTGACAGTGAAAATGAGACACCAAGAAGGAGTGGACAGAAAGTGGTGAAAATCGATAAACAGAGAGAGACAGCAACAAACAATAAGTGATGTTTATTGCAACATGATACACCTATACACTGAGCGTTAACACCGTCTGATCAGTAGGTTGTAGGACCACCGCGAACACCGATACAGGTAGCAACACGTCTAGGCACGGAGTCAATGAGCGTACGGATGGTGTCCTGAGGGATGGCTGCTCATTCATTGTTAACCATTTGCCAGTGATCGTCTTCTAAACGTGGCGGTGTCAGCGCACGCAAGCGACGTCCAATTATGTCCCAGGCGTGTTCGATTGGCGAGAGATCAGGGGAGACTGGTAGCCAGAGAAGCATTTAGGTACCTTGCAGGGCATGTTGGCTGATGCGTGCCGTGTGTAGTCGGGCGTTATCCTGCTGGTTAACGGTATTGGGCACCCCCTGGAGAAAGGGTAATGCCACCGGCCGCAGTACGTCATTCACGTACCGTTGGACTGTCATAGTGTCCTCAATACGGACCAGAGGTGATCTGCTATCGTAGGCGATGACGCCCTAATCCATGATGCCGCGTTGCCGCGCGGTGTGGCGTTCCACCGATGCGGCCGGATTGGACCTATCACCATTTCGACGCCAGACTCGTATACGGCGAGTGTTATTGCTAAAACAGAAGCGTGACTCGTATGAGAACAAGACCCTGTGCCATTCCGCCGTCCACGTGGTTCTATCCTGACACCATTGCAAACGAAGGTGTCTGTGCTGTTGGGTCAATGACAGTCTTCTTAACGGGCGCCATGAGTGCAGGTCGCCGGCGACCAATCGGCGGATAATGGCCCTGGTCGATATGGGAGCATCAAGGGTGGCCTGCACATGCTGCAAAAGGGCGACGGAGGTGGCCTGCGAGGTCGCTAACGCTTGTCGGCGGATGCATCAGTCTACGCATGCTGACGTCACGCTGGCCATACTGGCACCCCTCAAACGTGCACATTCTCTTGTTCCAACCATCTTCGCCACAGTCGGTGCACCGTGGACGAGTGTAGGTGACTGCCCGCTGAGATTTGATGTACGAACCAGCCTGCTCTCCTGAGTCCAATCACCATACCCCTCGTGAAATCGTCTGTCTGCTGGAACTGCCTCGGTTGGCGGCGGCCTAGCATTCTCTGTTACTACACGTTTCCTCTAAGACAAAAAAATGCAAAATGATTTCCCTTGCAGACAGAGCGGCGCGACTATTGCCGATTCTGCAGGTTGCTTCCCTTATATCTCACTCAACGTGCGTGGGACAGCTGTGAATTTCGCATCATTTACATAACCCGGTGAGCTGCGTCTACCCTGCAATTTGCATATTTTCCAGCCCACTCCTTATTGGTGCCTCATTTTCACTGTCACGTAGTGTATATTGGCATCAAAATCTCGAATTAGAAAATTTTCGTGAAAACAATGCTTTCTTAAAACTATATTACATAGTATGAGAAAGTAAAAATCAGTTCAATGCATTTAATAGATGTCATGTTATATATCATATCAAATTATCACATTAATGTTATTACAAACACCAGTGTATAATTTAATGGATGATTGTGGCTATCAGATGGCATACCTCGAATTAAAACTGTGCAAAGGGCCGTTGTTTGCCCGAAAATTTTGTCTGTTTTCTAGCTTTTGATTAAAATGTCCACCTGAATCATGAGACTAGATATTGAGACACCTTCAAAGCAAAGGGGGGAGGGGGGGGGGGGCGAAAAAGGATCCGGTTGACTGAGAGTTTCGGATAATCGAGATTCTACTGTAATTGCAATATGGTTTTTGAATTTCAAATAATTAAAACTCAAATTATTAAAAATTTTAGATTTTCATAGCATTATTTCCAATAGAGAAACAGGATAATTCCCAGAGCTATTCGTACTGTCTATATGAGGTAATAATATTTTAACCTTTACATGTCAGTTCAAAGAGCTCACTATTTCGCCTGTAGAATGGCAAAATAACTGAAAATGTCACTCCATCCCCTGCAAACTCGTGTCTCTCGAAATAATTTTAATTCACTGTACTGATAATTTCCTTCTACAAAATACCTTGTCTTTTGTAGGTACCCTGTTCTCCCTTCTAAATCCCATCCTAAGCAGGGATTTAAAATTCTTACAATAGGAGTTAAAGTTATTCTTACAATAGGAGTTAAAGTTATTCTTACAATAGGAGTTAAAGTTATTCTTACAATAGGAGTTAAAGTTATTCTTACAATAGGAGTTAAAGTTATTCTTACAATAGGAGTTAAAGTTATTCTTACAATAGGAGTTAAAGTTATTCTTACAATAGGAGTTAGACACAAAGCATTTCAACTGGGGCACAATAGGTCAGTATAATCCCTGTACAGAAAAAGGGGGTTAAAAACGCTGTTACAGCACTTGTATACCATGTACCAGAGCCGTTTGCTAAGCATAGCTTTCGAGTGGTACAAATTTTGTACCACTGTAGTTAAAAGATTAAATCACGGCATAAAAGTGGATGATATTTAAGTAGTATATACAGAGATCAGCAAATGCATCCTATATTAATTGTGCATTTACCACAGGAACGAGAAGGCTGGATTGAGATTTAAAATTTTAAGGTAAGCTACACCATCTGGTGTTAAAAATAACTGTTTGTTTTGTATAATATTTTTTTTTATTAAAGTATCTTCTACTTTTCTGTGTGAGCCAGCCGTCCATTAGATCTTGTTCTATCTACACTATTCAGAGTACTGCCAGGTTAATTTTAACCATACCTTAAAATACATTGGCCTATTTTGAAGGTGCCATTAAAACCTAATCCAGTTCGTTTATTTTATGGTTCGGAAAAACCGAGATGAAGAAGAAAATACTATATAGCTCTAAGAATGGAGGAGGGTGTTAAATGAAGCTATGAAAACATGAAAGTTATCCATTACACGAACTGCTGTCTTCGGTATTTAAGAAGCAGGGACAAAAGTCAGGGCATGCCGCCGACATTTCGATCCACAGATGTTATTTGACTTTATAGATTGGGTAATACTTTTTTAGGGGTTGAATGCGGAAGTAGGCTGATGTTTTATAGTTTATTTTTGTACCTTTCTAAGGAGAAATGACAGATTCCTTAACCATGTAAATTTTACCTTGATATGTAGATTCAGGAAAGTTATTCCTAAAAGCGAACTTCTAATTTAGTGGCAAGCCTTCCCACAAGATTAATAAATCTCTAGCTAATTCTTGTTTACCTCATCTGATGATATTTAAGACACTGTTGGTCACAAATGAGAAGGATTTGTATGATCTTCATTTATTTTTGTTTCTCTTCCAAATTTAATACAGATACCATGTTAATTTTTTTTTCTTTCTATCTTATCTTATTTCAGCACCCCATTTTCGGCTTTTATTTACGGTACATCTTTGTTGTTCTCATTTTACTTCTCTTTTGCCACACTAGCTAGCGTCATCGCTGCCATAGTTTAGCATTTTCGCTTGTAGGTGGGTTCTTAGTCGCTCTTAGTTTGTTTTGCACCGAAGAAGAAAACTTAAGAGCTTTTGAAACAATATCGTCTACTTTTCATCATTTTATTTACGCAGCAATTAACGTCGTGATTTCTTTGAAATAAGTTTAAGCTTGTCTTTAAGGATTTGCAACTGATTCAGATATTTTAGTGACAAAGTTTTAAAAATTAATTAAAATTCGAACCAATGGTAAGAAAATTGTTGAAGATTATGCGATTTGCCATAAAGCTTGGCTTAAAGCTTCAACCTTCTTAATCTGTGTTCCAAAATTTCGAAATGTATTTGTATGGCGACCCAAAACATGTATGTTTAGCATTGGTAAATCCAATTTTGCGATTCCCGTGCGACCTAAGTGTGGGCTGTTTCTCAGGTTAGGTACCAAAGTAGAACCCTGACCACCCCCGACGTGTCAAACCCGACCCGTACTCGCAACAAAGAGAATCGCTGCGACAGAGAAAACTATTGACCCGGAACCTGATCCTAACCCGTAGCGTATGACCCGAATCGCAACCCGCAATGAAATTGTTGTATTTTAAAATTTTATTCAATAGTTTTTAAATCTCACACATATGTGCATTTTTCTGATGTTTATAGTTTGTAACCTTTGTTCACGCATTTATTCAGCCACTTTCATAAGAAAAATGTGATAAAATAATTTTTTGGGTACAGCCCGGCTAGTAGCTTGAAAAATAAATGCGACTCGACCCATAACTTGCAAAGTAAAGAAAAACCCACACTACAAACCGGGAAAACCCGCGGGTGTCCGACCCAATGCAGGACACTATACCAAAGCCAGTTGTTGTAGCTTAAGCTGTTCGGGTGGACTTTTTGAGATAATGCATTAGTTTAACTATTTGTTATGTAAACAAGAAAGATCAATCATGCATAAAACATTGATTATGAAACACTTTCCAACTGCAATGATATTTTATTTAAACATCTCTAAAATGCGATACATTCAGCGGTGATATTTTTAAAATTATCACAATACTGCAATTTATCATATTTGAAAACTTCATCAAAAATAAATGAGCTTTATTTAAATAACGTCATCGAAATATAAATCGCCTGGCTCTCTATATTAAAGAAGTTAACATTTCATTCATAAACTTTTTTCCATTCCTTTCATTCAGCGACGATATTTTTAAAATTATCACAATACTACAATAATTTATTTTACTTAAAAACTTAAAACCATGGAGGTAAAAGTACTGTATAACTCCATGCTTAAATCTTCATCGAAAAAGGCAATAGAATCGTCTGCTTCTCTATGTAAAATCAATGAATGTTTCATTCATATCAGCTATATTGCAGACTCCAGAGCTAAATAATTTTGCGTTAATGAAATTCAGCAATTCTTTTACAACTCATCTTACATCTTGATGTGTTTACATTCTCCTTACGTTAAAATCGGGCCTCGTTGTAGAAATAATCAAAGTTTGATGGTCATTTAAACTCAAAAATATTGTAATTGCGCTGTCTTAGTATATAAGATGCAAAGAAAAAAAAATAAACAAAACCGTTTTAGGACGGATGCAACACTAAATATAAATTAAAAAGAACTTTAAAAATCACGATTTTGACACAAGTTGGATGGCTTTGATCATTTAAACTCAAATATATTGTTCTTGCACTGTTTCAGAATATAGATGCACAGAAATTAAGCAAAAATAAAGCGGTTTTATTACGGATATAACACTATATATAAATTAAAAAGAACTTTAACAATCACGATTTTGACAGAAGATTAATGCATATTTTAATGCACTTTTGAAGTGGGTCACGTGATCTCTTCATATGATATGGGTGTAATTATTATTTTAATTTTTATTTAAAAAACTACTGAATATATTTTGCTGAAATTTTTTTTTATATTTTTTATAATTTGAATTATTCCTAATTGGTAATTTGAATATTTCCTAAAACTTTCGAAGCAATTTGGGAATTTTAAATTCGATTAAAAAATGTTTGAAAAATTAGGTCCCATAGGGTTCAATGCATTTCATTTTTTCAACCCGGGTTCAATCCAAAACTAATTGGGTGATATTATTCATTTGTATTCCCATAGGTCCCACAGACCGTCTGAACAACATACTAAAATTTCATTTTGATAAAGTCATTTTTAAGGCAGTTATCGTGCTGACAGACAGACAGAAATTAACAAAGTCAGAAACACTTTTCATCTATGTTGTAAAGTGTTAAAAATAAATAAATTTTTAGAGACACTTTGTGATAAATATGTATTAAAGACTTTGCGGTAAATCTGTAAGATTTTGTGATAAATTTGTATTAAATAGTTCATTAAGGCCATCTAAAAGGAGTCACATTTTTAGCTACTACATTCTGCAGTACTTTCTAAATATCAATCCCATAAGTTACTTTTTCACAATACAGAATTTATAGTCTTACCGATAACGATTGCATTTATGTAAATAATTTTTGCTTGTTTTCTATTTTTCTTTTAAACTAGAGGAAAAATTACTTGTTAAATGTACTCTTTAAATATGAGTCAAAGTTACTTGTATTTATTGCATTTAAAACAAAGACATTTGAATTTAAAATTCTATTTAAGCGCTAGTTATTATTTTAGCTAAGTGATTTTAATATAGTACGTTAGCATAAGTTTTATAATAATTTTTATGATGTGAAAATAATGGTTCATCAACTTTTTGGAAAGGAAAAAATACATTATATTCTGAAAACATTTAATGATCTAAATATGTACTTCGGCATACGTCGTTGAACAGCTTTAAAAATTCCTATTTATGTTCCGAACAAAGCTATTATGAATCACATACTTAAAAAAGCATTATGAATCACATACTTAAAAAACAGGTCCAGACTATTATTAATCTAAAACTGTATATGGACTATTGTTTGTTGATTTGTTAAAATATAACTTTGTTTCTCTGCTTAGAAAACAAACTGCTTCAAAAATCGATGATTTAAAGATACTAAAATTTTTTAACAGCCCATTTTAACGCCAAAAAGAACAAAAATAATCGATTTTCACGGCAAATCAAATCGATTTTGGTTTATGAGTTCGAAAAATTGCTACAGATACTCGTTTTATATGGTACAAATTCGGTTTTAGATGATAGGAATTTTTTTTTCACTTATGCAAGTTTTACATGATTTTAATGTGTTTTAATTTTATTCTTTTCACTTTCTCATACTATGGATTATAGTATAGAGAATATATTGTTTTCACGAAAATTTTCGAGTTCAAGATTTTGATGCCAATATATGTTTTAGGACCTCTTGAACACGTTTTGACTATTTTTAGAGTGATGTCCGTCTGTATGTCTGTCTGTGGTCGATTTCTTACGATAGTTGCCACAAATATTAATGGGTTTTCACGAAACTTTTAATCCGGCTTTGTTAAAGAAAAACATCTAGAACTAGATAGAATGTTTAAAAATTCAAGCAAAAACTCCGAAATTGATTCGAAATTTTGTATTTCCTTAACATGGCAGCATAGGACAAAATTTCACATAATTATGCATTAAAGGGGTTATTTATGGCTCAAAGATCACGAAACTTAGCAGTTTAAATCATTGCAGTGAAAAATAGCCGCGATACAATTTTTGTGCTCGTGACATCATTAACTCCCTCCAGGGGAGGGCAACTTACTCCCTGAGGGTGTACATTGTCAAACTTGGTATCAGTGGTATCAGTCGAAATTTTTCAATACCTTTAAAATAAAAGGTAACATACTACAATTGTGACCATTTGGAACAACAGTACAGATTTTTCCCTAAAAATTTTCCTTGCAAAAAACAATATATATATATATATATATATATATATATATATATATATATATATATATATATATATATATATATATATATATATATATATATATATCCTGGCGTCCAGGAGTGCATGCCGCGGCATTAAAGACATGCATGTTGATAACTGGGGAGTAAGGTCACTACCCCTTACCGCCTTAGTGTAAGCACTTTACGTTACCTTCCTCCTTCTTTTATATTTCCATTATATATATATATATAAATAAAAATTGAAAGATTTTAAGCGAAAATTACGCATAAACTACTGTATGTACAAATAAACCCATCACTAGCATATCTGTTACAAATGAGTAACTATAGACCAAGACTAAGGATAAATATAGAAGGTAACATATCACTACAATGGTAAAGGGGGATGAGAAGAATATTAGGATATAAAATTCACAAGTAAAAGTATATAAATATAAATATAACACGGCAAAAATGAGAAAAGGCAATAATAATTAGCTCAAGATAAAAGATTAAGACATAGAGAACAGTCAATTGAAACTACACAAAAATGGCGGTTAGTTCGAAATTGCATTCTCATCAGGACAGCCATACAATTCGAATTAAAACCGATAGAATAGCCAGTTTCTGACAATGGCGATAGTATTTAACTATAGACACCATTGGAACTGTCTACTGGCTAGTGGAAGGAGATATATATATTCAAATACTCAGCAAAATTTAAAATTGTATTAAAACTGTTATCACATAGGGTGGGGAAAAAAATTTAAAACTGCTTTCAAATACAGCACAAATTTAAAATGGCATCCAAATAAAAGGCAAAAAGTCTAAGCTACATTCAAATACATACCCCAATATTAAGACAACATTTTTCATTAAAAGTAACCAAACAAAATAACCGAAATTTTTTTTGCAAGACACATGTCCTTTTATTCATGAGTAAAAGTTTCACTCTCACAAGCACTGAAATGAAAAACACGAACTAAAGTAAAAATAAATAAATAAATAAAATAAAAAATAAGACAAAGGGGTGTGTAGACTCAAGCAGAGTTGACATAAAAATGATGTTCGCATCCAATTTTTATAAAAATGTGTCCATTTATTAAACAAACACAATGCGTTGTTCTATCTATCCCACTAAGTCCCCGGAGCAATTTCCTTTTTAATAAAAAATACAGCTGAGCGGATAAAAACTCGAAGAGATAATTCATGGTGTCACGTAGAACCATGGTGCAGATAATGGTTTCTGAACCTTTTGACATAAGCAGGATTTAAATGAGGGAAAGAAGGGGTTTATTTCCCTAAATTTTTTGAATAGGGGGAAGATAGTCTTCGAAACACAAGGGTATTAGGAGAGATATAAAGAGGCTTGCTATATGTGTGAGGGATAAAATGGATTTTCCAGGATTACTATAAATTATTTTTCGTTTTAATTTAATATACATTTGAATCCTATCCTGAATTTTTAACACTTTCTAGCATAGTTGAAAAGTGTTTATGACTGGTCATTTTGCTTATCTCTCAGTCTGCAAGATAACTGACGTAAAAATAACTTTATCAAAATGAAACTTTGGTATGTTGTTGAGACGGTCTGTGGGACATATGGGAATAGAAATGAATAATATCACCCAATTAGTTTCGGATTTAACCCGGGTAGAAAAAATGAAATACATTGAACCCCATGGGATTTAATTTTTCAAATATTTTTTAAACGAAGTTAAAATTCACAAATTGCTTCAAAAATTTTAGGAAATATTCAAATTATCACATATAATGTGTAAAAAAAAATTTCAGCAAAATATGTTGGGTAAATTTTTAAATACAAATTGAAATAATAATTACACTCATGATATCTGAAGAGATCATGTGACGCATTCCAAAATAAAATATAGCATCCATTTCTTCCGCTATGTAAAGATCATGATGTTTAAAGATCGTTTAAATTATGAATGTTGTATCCGTCATAAAACCGCTTTATTTTTGCGTATTATCTGCGCAATTCTGTGCCAACGCAATTACAATGTGGCCAACACAAGCCTAATTTTAACGCATGCAGAATGTAAAGAAATCAGGCGATTATAAGGTGAGTTGTATATTGCTAATTTTTTCACGTAAAATTATTTAGCTCTGGAGTCTGGAATATAAGTGATATGAATGAAATATTCATTGATTTTACATAGAGAAGCAGGCGATTTTATAGCATTGCCTTTTTGATAAAGTTTTAAGTTTCCAAGTAAAATAAATTATTGTAGTATTGTGATAATTAAAAAAATATCACCGCTGAATGTATTGCATTTTAAAGATGTTTAAATAAAATTGTATTTCAGTTGGAAAGTGTTTCATGATCAATGTTTTATACATGATTGATCTTTCTTGTTTATTAATTATTTTATAAAGATTGAAAGAACATTTTTGTAGGTATACAATTGAATACTCTACAAATGTGTTTCTAGCAGTTGCTTTTATAGCGTACATCTTTCGATTATCAATAAGGATAATAAAGAATGGGTGGCCTATTTTATTTGGTTAGGGTCACATATGGTCTTGCTGCCAAAGGAGGGATGCCCGACAGAGGAAGCTCTGAGAATTGTACACAGGATTCCTAGGAAAGTCTTTAAGCACCCCAATAATTTTGTAAAGAAAGATCCGCGAATATACACGCATACGGTTAAGTGACCATGATTGATCGAATAAAACTGATTGTAGAACCCCTAGCGGATAATTTTAAAAGTCTGGATAACGAACTCGGCAACAAAGCGAGGTAGATGAAAAAGCCATTTATAAAGTTGTAAAGCATTGCCATATTAGTAAATATCGACCTTAAAAACTGCAACATAAGCCATCTATTTGACACAATAGGGTTATTGGTGAACGGTTGTCCTATTCAGGGGTGCTAAAATAAACAACACTCACACGCACAGGAATCCAATGTACAGCCTGTTCAAAATGCCCTCCGTGAACAACAATGCACAATTGAACTAGTACTTGATCGCGTACTTGGACAAGTATTGCAGGCGTCACCGTGTTGAGAATCCCTGATGATATGACTTTTTAACAGGTACTTATTGTCTTTCATATCCGATTTTCGTACGCTCTTTATATCGATCCCCACTCATTAGATAATCTTCTACAACTTTGTAATTATCTCTTTTCTTCTATCTCGTTTTCTTCGTATTCTAACTTTTTGAGTTCTCCACTAAGGGAGCTGCAACCACTTTTATTCGATCAGGCATGGTCACTTTACTATAGCTAGATTTAACGTGTGCACTCATGGACCTTCCCTTACAAAGTTATTGGTGTGTCTAAGTACTTTCTTCTGAACTCTGTATAAGTCTCAACGGATCAACCAACCAGCAGAACATAAAAGATCCTGAACAACACATCATTCGGCGGCTTCCAACGGCTATTAACATACTTTCACCGTGCTTCGAGATTTATGTCACAGCGGCCATAAAAAGGGTTGAAGGGGGTCTCAACATGTTCTATTTACGAGTGTTTTCCCTTCCATTTTTTTCCTTTCAACGGAAGTGAAACGTCGTCGGCGGTCACCAATATCATGCAAATGAGCCAAAAAGTGGGTTATCATCATCACCTTCTCTGACGCCTACGCGTTTATCACCCCCCCCCTCACTCCGTTTTTACTTCACCACATGAAGAGGGGGGGGGGGATTGATTTCCAGAGGAAAAAAAAAAGTTGTCGAATCCGACAGTAACAGTGATGTCATTTTACGCCACGCTTCTATCAAGAATACGAAGAGGTAGGGAATGAGATTTTATACGACAGGATGTTTCTTCTGGTAAGAACGGGTAACATTTTGTTTCATCACCAGGGATTTTGTGCCAGAGTATATTGTTTCTCAGATTTTTTTATGAATCAGATACGATGATGAGCAAAGTGTTCGGACGCTACCTTGCGATATTTATTCAAGCAAAATGCATCTGGGAATCCTTTAAAATGAATTGGAAAGACATGAAATTCATTTTACCTGAACGAATGCAATAACGACACATACAGGCGTAGCCACAATCTCGGGAAAGGGGAGATGTTCGAATGAGGATGCTTTCGGATTGTCGACGTCTACCTCAGTCACGCGAACATTTTACTGTTGACACATTTTCCTTCCTTTGCTGGATTGGCTTTTCTTTGTCTCAATTAACCTGTTGAAGGGAGAACAGTGGCAGCTCGAGAGGTGAAGCAGGTAACGTAGAATAAGCGCTGCTTTACTTAAAAGTTATCGGCTGAATGGGTTTATTATTATTATTATTATTTGGCGAATTTTTGGTTATTTTTAGATAAAATTTGACAACACTTGTGCCAGTAACGTGATGTGTTTTGATGATGTTCGTTGTCGAGGAGAAGGGGGGGGGGATCCCGCCGCTGAATCTGCTTCACCTTTCCTGCAGTTAAAAGTCGCCACTGGAAGGTATATATTTTTGCTTCCTGTTCATACTTTTTAATATTTATCTTCTGTTGCAAACGAAGTACAGGGTGAAACCGATAATTATAAAAATTCAAGGGAATTACAAAACTAGAATGTTAAAAAGTAGCACACGACTGTATTTTAATTTTGTGATGCTTAAATGACTTGATAACCCCATATTTTTAAAGCAATAGAAGTGAGTAAAATATTACAGAAGTTTTTAAGCCACATTCAATATAATATTCACAAATCTTCCCCGTTTCCACACTCCAGAAACCCAGTAATCTTAATATATATATATATATTCACCCACGAAAACAGAGTATCAACTTCCAGAGTAGATTTCGGGACCAGTTCGGCACTATCTCATCTCTATTCTATTGTCTTCCGGAAAGATTAAGAGTCAAGCACACGGGCTGCACCATTGTTTTTCTCCGGTCATCATTACCATCTTGTCGCCCGTCCAGTTCAAAGGTTAACAGCGGGTTTGGGGTCACGGGATGAGGTTCCGTGCTAGGAGCAGTCGTATAGCAAAAGCTGAGAAAGCCGAAGCTGTTAGGTGGCCTAATTTTAGAAGGGCACTCAGATCTTGCAGACGATCTGGGAAGTGCTGAAAGATTTGAATTGGAGTTTCCGACGCAAGAACACGTTTTAAACATTCCTGTTTTAAGAATCGAACGTTTTTGAGGTGATCTCACACACACACATATACACACACTTTATGTGTGTGCGCGTATCTCTGTAGACACGATATCTCACCAATGAATGAAACGTTTCGAAAATAATTGGGTACGATTATTACAATTAGTGAATACTGTAACCCTATTGATTTTAAACACAATCGAATGTTCAGAAGATCCCCCTCCCCCCTCCCCCAATGTTTGAAAAAATTCATTAAAAATGAGGCCTTTTACTAATGATAAATAAATAATCATGTTATATGTAGTTTTTCGTTAGAAAACGAATGATACAAAAATTAGAATGCTAGACTGATCCGTTCTGGAGATATTGCACTATTTTCCAATGGATTTTCGTAAAACCAAGGATCTTTAATTACTGTTAACTAAATAATCATATCATACTTACATTTTTTTATTAGAAAAAGAATGACACAAACTTTAGAACGCAAGCCTAAATCGTTCTCGAGATATCACGCTTTTCAAATAAATTTATAAAATTTTCATAAAATTAAAAAAGTAGTATCATCAAATATGCTTACTTTTCATATGCGATATTGTGCAACAAATTTGTTAATATCATTTTCATGGATTTAGTTTGTCCCATTTACAGCAGTAGACATTTTTGGTAATAGTATTCTATCTGGACGTCAAGAATTCACCAATTGTCAGTATTTATTAATATATGAATAACATACGAATTGCATTTTGATGAGGATTTTGTACATGCGTATGAATAAGTCCTATTTAGACTCATAAGTTGCCAAAAGTGCTCAATTTCAACTTATGCGATGCCAATTCAAAACGTTGTATATCGTGGACCTTGTATACACTGTCGTATCGACTTTGGAACGCCTTCTAAATCATTTCAAAGGTTGATGTCTCTAGTTTTGTCTGGAATTTCTGGAATCTATATTGATGATATCATTGTATCTTCTCGTTCATTTGAAGAACATTTAAGGAAACTAGAGGATATTTTCATTCGCTTAAACAAACATGGTTTAAAGCTTAAACACTCTAAAAGCCATTTTTTTAGAAAAATAATTAAATACTTAGGATTCCTGGTCTCTTAAGGAAAAGTGCAACTTGATCCACATAATGTAGAAATTGTGAAGAAATTTAAGATTCCAAGTTCAGTGAAGAATGTGCGCCAATTTCTTGGTTTGACTGGATTTTACAGCAAATTCATACCTAATTATGCTTAAATAACGCAACCATTGACCAATATTTTGAAGACTAAAGATAAAGACAAAAAGAAGAAATTTGAATGGTCTGATAATGCTCAAAGATCTTTTGAAGTGCTCAAAGATAAACTTTTGTGTAAACCTATTTTTGAACTTCCTGATTTCAGTAAACCATTCCTACTACATACTGATGCTTCTAATTACTCTTTGGGAGCATATTTATCACAGGAGGATGACAAAGGTCACTCCCATCCAATTTCTTATGCCAATCGCAAATTGAATGGTGAGTGTAACTACAGTGTAGCGTGAAGTTCTCGCTGTGGTTTGGTTCACAAACTATTTTAAGCAGATAACTGATAGGTAGACATTTCACAGTTTATTGTCATTTTATCAGATAACTGATAGGTAGACATTTCACAGTTTATTGTGATCAACATTCCTTATCTTTTATTTTTAAACTTAAAGACCCTACTTCTAGGTTAGCCAGATGGATTGCTTCTTTATTTCAATTTGATTATGAAATTATTCACAAACCTGGCAGAATGAATTTAGTTGCTGATTATTTGTCAAGTAATGTTGCTGAAAGTTCGAACTCTGTCTCTAAAATATTTGTATCCAGATATAAAGTTATTAATACCTGAGAAAAATCCAATTCATCTAATGTTAACAAAGGTAATAATTCTGATAATTCGAGTAAAAGTAATGCCAGTGAAATTAATGTTACTGGCAACAATTCTAATGAAAATTCCTTAAATCAGAGTAACAACAGTATCCAAAGTGATAAGCTGGAACAAACTTCAGCCAAGGCTACTTTAATTAATAGAATTCAAAATACACAACAATCAGATCCTATGTGCAATAAAATAAAAGGATTTTTGGAAAAAATATTAAGCCATATCCACAAAATTTGAGGTTTTTTATGAAAGATGAGATACTATGGTGTACTCATAAAAATCCTAGACTTAGACACCAATATCAAGAAAAAGTTGTTGTACCCCAGGAATTAGTTTCAGAAGTGCGTTGGTTACATAATGATTGTCCAATTTTCGCACATTGTGGTTTTAGAAGGACTTTATTTTCAATTAGATTATCAAGATTTTATTGGCAGGGAATGTATACAAAAACAAATAATTATGTTTCTTCTTGTGAAGTTTGTGTTATAAATAGAGGTTATAAAAATAACAATGCACCAATTCAGAGGTTTGCGAAATCTAATTATCCATTTCAACAAGTTACGCTTGATTATGTTGGACCTTTACCTATCTCTAATTCTGGAAAGAGATATATTCTGGTGATTACTGATTATTTCACACGTTGGCCTGAAGCTTATCCACTTGCTTCTATAAAAACTGAAGACATACCTGAGCGCTTGGAGAAATTCATTGCCCAGCACGGAATACCTCAACATATAGTAACAGCTGGTGGAACTAACTTCATGTCTAAGACAGCACAACGCTTTTATAAGAAGTTAGGCATTGTTAAACATACGACTACGTCATTCCATCCTGAATCAGACGTCTGTGTAGAGCGCCTCAACGCCACGTTCGTGCGCTCGTTGAAGAATATCGTTTACGACGAACATGATAACTGGGACAGATTAATTCATTCTGCGCTTCTCGAGCACCGTAATACAACACATGCTTCAACAGGTGAATCGTCTGCTTACTTAGTTTATGGAAGAGATTTAACAGTCCCAAAATCTTTAATTACTGGTTTTAAGACTCCTACATATGACTCAATCTATGACTATGGAGAAGACCTGCAATACCGTCTGAAGAAAACGTATGACATGGTCAAAATCAATCTTGAGAAAGCTGGTTCTCAAATTCAGCAGCAGCACAAAAAAGGCAAAACAGCCTGAAATTAAACCAGGAGACTTAGTATATTTATACACTCCTTATTTACCAAAGGGACAATCAAAGAAGTTGAGCTCCTTTAATAGAGGACCATTTGGAGTAATAAAAAAAAACATCTCCAGTTAATTTTTACATTCAACATGTAATGAACCCTATGAATGAACAATTGGTCCATGTAAATCGTCTTACATTATTACCTTCTAGAAGGAAGGAACTTCAAACTTATGCTCAACAGAAATCTGTAAATAGAAGTGTAAACCCTTCATCAAGTAATTCTTCAGTACCAAAACCTTTACGTTTTCCTAACTCATCAAATAATAATAGCAATATTGCCAATAGAACTGTGATATTTAATCTTCTATCACCAGTTAACTCATATGTTCCTGGAAATCAAGTAAGTGTTCCTGCTGCTAGTAATAAATGACTTCTGCAACATCCAATGCTAATTTCAATAATAGGAGAAGTAGATTTGTTTACAACAAAAATTGTTCGCCACAACGAAAGAAAAATTTTTACTCTGCAAATAGAGGTACTAAAACACCAAACAACTTAAGATCTTATTAAATCAGTGTTATAAATATTGGCACTTTAAAATGAGTCTCATAGATATATATTCATAAAATTTTTATTTATATGCAAATAATCATTATACAGTCACATTTATTACTTTCCTTATATATATAATGTATAAGGAAAGTATTGTGACGGGGGTCGAAATATCGAATTCGAGTTTTCGACGGGAGAGCACGATTCAAGCATCCCTGACCACGAATCAAACATTTTTGAAGTGATGTGTGCGTGCGTGTGTGTGAGTGTGAAAGTATGTGTGTGTGTGTGTGTGTGTGTGCCAGTGAGTCTGTGGAGACGATAACTGACGAACGAATGGACCGATTCGAATGAAATTTGATACAAAAATCACAATCCGTAAACAATGGAAGCTGGTTTTTATACGCAATCGAATGTTCAGAACCCCTCTAAATTTTCGAGTGAAATTTTGAAAAAATCGTCAAAAAATCAAAACTGCTAATAAAGTTACGCAAATAGACATTTCTTATGTAATTTTTCATTAGAAAACCATTGACATAAATTTTAGAACGCTAACATGAACCGTTCTCGAGATATTGCACATTTTTCAAAAAAATTATCAAAAAGTTATATAAAATAAAAAAAAATATATCCTATTGAGAAACATGTTCACTTTTCATATGTAATACCATGCGATAAATTGGGTGACACCATTCTCGTGGATCTAGCTCGTTCCATTCATGAAAAAAGATATTTTGAGTAATACTTTTGTATTTGAACGCCAATAGTCATTTATCTGCTGTAAGAACAACTTATTTCTCCATAATGCTTGGCGAGATTGTGGCAACGAACTTGGCGACATTTTTAAATGTTGCCAAATTAACAAAAATCTCGCCAAATTGATAAAAATGAAGCTAAATCAATGAATATGACGACTAATTAAAGAAAATTCAATATCTTAGAAAAAATATGCGTATCTACTATAAGAATAACATTTTTTTTTAACTGTAAAAGTAGTAAATTCATTGCATTATATAAGGAAAGTCATGTGTTGCCCACATCAGATTTTTTATTTCTTATATTGAATTGTTCATGTTTAATTAACAATTATTATGAATATAAATCTTTAAAATGTATGATAAATTTATATTTAATTCTGTTAATTTAACATTTCTGAAACATTTAATTCTGTTAATTCTGTGAAAAGCCTGATTTTATGTTGGTGTTATAATATGTTTAAATCTAAATAATATGTTTAATTAATTAATACAAATCCTTTTGAGCAATTTCTCAGTTAATTACTGAACTTTAAACATTCTGAGAGAAATTGCTTTGACAGTTTGTGGTTGGATATTTGTCTAAATTTTGACAAATTCATTTTGAAATTTTACTTTGCAATTTGTTCAAATGAAAATGATTGATTTCATTAAACTAATTTATTGAAATAATTTATTTTATCAATTGAAATTAAATTTGATGTTTAATTACAGAAAATTAGAAAATTTGTCGTCACATATGAAATTTATTTGGAAATTTAAGTGAATGATTTTGAATTAAGAATTTTGAAAGTTGACATATTTTATTAGTTTGCTGAAATGTGACATATTTAAATGACAATCTAAATTTAGTTCATGACTGTTTAATTTTGAGTTAAAGAAAACTTAATATAATTTCATTTGACAAATCCCGAGATGTGTCCTTAAGTCTGAGAGAGATGATTTTTAACTTAGAATTTACTTGCAATATTTTAATTACTTTCCTTATATACATAATGTATAAGGAAAGTATTGTGACGGGATCGAAAATTCGAATTCGAGTGTTCGACGGGAGAGCATGTTTCAAGCATCCCTGATCACGAATCGAACATTTTTGAGGTGATGTCTGTCTGTGTGTGTGTGTGAAAGTATGTGTGCGTGTGTGTGTGAAAGTATGTGTGTGTGTGAAAATATGTGTGTGTGTGTGTGCGTGTGTGTCAGTGAGTCTATGGAGACGATATCTCACGAACGAATGGAGCGATTTGAATGAAATTTGGTACAAAAATCACAATCCATGAATACTGGAAGCCTATTGTTTTAAAACACAATCAAATGTCTAGAACTCCCCTAAATTTTCGAGTGAAATTTTGAAAAAATCATCAAAAAATCCAAACCTTTAATAAAGTTACGCAAATAGACATTTCTTATTGCACATTTTTCAAAATAAATTTATCAAAAAATCCCATAAATTAAAAAAAAAATATTAACTGTTGAAAAACGTTGAGAACAACTTTTCATATGTAATATCATGCAATAAATTTGCTGATATCAATCTCATGGATATAACTCGTTCCATTCACGAAAAAATACTTTGAGTAATACTTTTGTATTTGGACGCTAATAGTCATTTATCTGCTGTAAGAATACCTTATTTCTTCGTCCATAACGCTTGGCGATATTTTGGCGACGAATTTAGCGGAATGTCGCCAACTTGGCGACATATTTGAATGTTGCCAAATTAACGAAAATCTCGCCAAATGGATAAAAATGACGCTAAATCAATGAAAATGACGACTAATTGAAGAAAATTCAATATCTTGGAAAGAATATAAGTATCTACTATAAGAATAACATTTTTTTAACTATAAAAGTAGTAAATTCATTGCATTATATAGATTTTTTTTATTTGAGCTCCTGTTTACATTTACTTTATTTTCACTCTACATAATTGACTTTCAGGAGGCTCCCTCTCTCAGGTCTCTCATTCAATTGAATGACATATAGCTTAGATGTCATAAAATGAGAATTTAATTTCTAATTAAATATCGTAAATATTTTTTAAAATTTTAAAATTTTGCTTGAATCAGAGAGGATTTATTGTTTTGAAATTTAATAATAGTATCATAGTTTATCCTCATATCATAACTCTTATTAATTACATTATCATTATAATTTTCATTTAACTTGTCGTCATTTATTGTTTCACTTATTATTGAAAGTGAACATTATTAAATAAGGATTAATTTTTTCTTTGATGACATGATCTGTATACAGGTGTAAACTTCATTGCAAGCTACTACATTAATTACTGTAATTGCATTTAATTTTCTTGCAATTGAAGATTTTTTTAATGTCAGACAAAAGATGCCCTGGCATTATCGTGGTGTATGGTGATGTCCTCAATGTTTGCAAAGCTGCCTTCATCGTAGTTTTGTAAAGTGTTACTGTATTTTATGTATGTCTCTATGTTTTCTTTGTAAAGGTCCTTTCTGCAGTTGGGCCATCTTTGTCAACTTTAGGCTTTCTTTTGGACCCTGCCGTGTGTGTAATGGGTGCACTGTCTGTGCATTCGGATCTCTAGGTGTAGCAATGTGGTTGCAAACACACTGCCCTTCTTCAATATTGCATCGAAATTGCTGTTGTCAGTATCCATGGTTCCTGACAGATAGTGTTACGCTTAAAGTTTCCTATTGTGATGTGTGAGAGAAAAAATTTCTCTTTATGTTCAAAAATTTTTTAGACTAAGGGGAGGAGAGTGTCGTATTGACTTTGGAACACCTTCTCAATCCCTTGCATTTCTGAACCATTTTACTGAAATATTTTCTGTTTTGGTAGGCTAACGTGGGGAAGCGTGTTTGTCCGGAGCTTTGTTTATGCCGTTATTTTGTCTGGCGTCGGCGTTGTCTGGAAGTGACGTGTACTACATTTTCAATTAAAATACGTCACTGATGCAGGTGTCGGTTAGTCAATGAGGGCTTGATTGATGTGCGACGTGGGAGTTGTTCGAATGACGCTCGTGGCATTTGACCCTGAATTAGGATGGAGTGCGGAAGCCGGGGAAAAGTCGGCAATAAAAATGGATTAATATGCTTGTGTGGTTTAATATTAAAACAATGAGTACATTATTAATTTCTGAATGAAAAAATGGAGTGTTAACGAAAGTTATTACGAAAGTGCTTACCATCAATCAAATTTGATTGCCAACGAGTTTCGGATTCACCGTGTTTTGATTTCACCGTTCGAGAATCAACTTAGCGTGCAGAATACGAAAAATGGAGTTCTGCACGAGTTTACGTGGATTAATCTCAATCGTGGATTAATCTCAATATCATCATCACGTTGTGGATTAATCTCATCTCCAGGATTTATTGGTTCCGGAATTTAGAAGTGCCAGACTTCATCCTTGGCCATCCAGTCCAGGGCCCTTCCGGTGTTCGAGAATCAATTGGAATATGTTGACCCGAACGCCCTTCTTTTCTGTCTGGTATGACTGGGTTAGATATCTTCTTCAAAAACTGTAAGTACAATTTTGCTAATATTGAGATGAGCAGTTTAATATTACTTCATTTTGGACCAGTGTCACCAATGATGGACATGGAATGCTTTGTATTCGCAATAAGCTACTCATTTTCGATTGAAATAGATATATTTTCATTTAAGTATCTTGTTATGCTTTCCACTATTTGTAGTATTATGTGTGCTCTTTCCATTAGCTTCGAGTTTTGGCTGATCAACCGATTCCTAGAATCGGCCGGGGAAAAAGAACCTGGGCAAATACAACGCAATAATATTACAAGTTTGGTAATCAAAAAATAGATATCTCAATTTGATACCGTGAAAACCCATACCACATTTCGGTACCGTGGATACTTATATTCTCAAAACCTTTATCACAATTTGGTACCGTGACTACTTATATTCTCAAAACCTTTATTACAATTTGGTACCGTGACTACTTATATTCTCAAAACCTACATTACAACACCATTAAGTCGCTGTGAAAGAAGTAAAATCGTATTACGTCATGTGCTACCCACATCAAATTTTTCGTTTGATGCAAATACCAGCAGCATAGCTATTCTAACAAGCTTAAAGTGTAAGCAGAGTTTCTAGAAATAGATAAAATTGAATCCGCAATTCACGTTTCAGTGAGATGAAGAGAGAGGTACAGTTTGTCCAGAAATTTCAAGACAAAACTTTTTTTTTTGTACAAAAAATGGGATATCTTTTCCAGTTATGGTTTATGAATCTCCGGTTATCTTTTAGAAATCTCAAGTTATTTACAAGCGCAGCGTAAATAGGAACAATTTGCAGCAAGCAGCTCGATAACTATCTCACAATATCACTAAACAACATCTACTGTCAGGTACAGTAGAAATCTACTGTCAGGTACAGTAGAAATACTGTCAGGTATAGTAGTGGATGTGTAGTGGAAACAAAAACCGAATGTACTACAGAACAATCACATCCACGTGAAATGAAAAAGCGGAAACGCACTGTTGTGGAAAATAATAATAATAATAAAATAACGATGACAATGTGTATCAACACTTTCCAGGTATTTTAATAGAGGATGGATATTACCAAATTCACAAATGATGCTTAAGGGTATTTTCAACAAACGGTTTTCATACATGGATAACTGTTTTCTCGCATCTTTCTCTACTTTCTCAGTAGATGTTGTTACGAACATATAAAATGCTTTCATTGAAAGCTCTTTTGGGAACTAGAAGGGAAAACGCCTTTACAGACAGCTATTCCTTTAACGTCGATTTAGTGTTGCCGTATTTGAAAACTCGAGAAAGGGTTGCCGAAGTTGACGATTTATCACTCATTTTTTCGAAAGTATGAGAACTTTCTCGAAATAATGAATATTCTTGGAGATGCCAGTTCCTTCTGGAAGTTTCTACGGAGAATATACAAAAGGAGTCGTCGCTCAGTTGGAAAGCAGTTGAACGTGGTACGAGTTACATTGAATTGTGAAGTATGTCAAGGTTTTGGGCATAGCATCGGCTGTTTCGTGAAATTAGTGCAGCATTTAATTGCTGTTCTACTGTACCTGAGAGTTGTTTAGTGATATTGTGAGATAGTTATCGAGCTGCTTGCTGCATATTGTTCCTGTTTACGCTGCGCTTGTAAATAAACGTGCTAGTTATCCAGATTTTTTGGACTCATTCTTGAATCTCGAGGGTACATCCACGATTCCACAGGATAGATATATCGCAACAAAACTCCTATTTCTTAAATACAGTGTATTTTGATTATGCCCATACAGAAGAGCACCATATGCTAAAAAAAAAAAAAAAAATGGAAGGACAAAGGGGAATTCAGAACCTAACAACCCCAGTTAGAGAAGATACCAAGGAGGTTAAAACGAAACCTCCTTGTTTGAGACCCAGATCAACGAAATGGGGGCACCAGACGTCTGTCTCTTCTTCCCTGTTCGTCTCCCACCTCTTCATATACATGTGACCTTCATACACTGAGGAGTGGTAAACTGAGCAAGGTGGAGGGTCAAGCAGGGGTGTGCGATACACAGGGCACATAGAGAACATGCACTTTTGAGACTGAGGGGGTAAAAGAAAAAAGAAAATTACTATTATTAATTTTAACCAAGTGTTTGGAAAGGTCTATCGAATAGAAGCGACAATTTCTGTAGCGAATAAAAATAATAGTGATTCCGTGAATGATGGTATTGTAAACATTATCGCTTTTATCGCGATAAAAGATGACACAGGTTCTAAAGGTTGTTAAAATGGTTGCTCAAGTCCTCGGACGAGTCGGACGGTCTGGATCTTCAACAGGTTCTAAAGGCCGAAATGGCGAAGTTTATGGTCACAGAACTCACCTATAAGGCACTTCCTAAAGTTAGGATCGCGTTACCACCCCAGATAACAGTATCTATGGACCAATTTTGTGCTTTTTATGTGCTCATCAACATGGAATGGGCGATACCTGTAACAGCAACAAGAAAATATGCTATGTGCGTGCCAAAATTTCGCTAATCTCCATGGAAACTGACAAATTCTGTCCTTTCAAGCAGCCGGCAACAATTTTTTTAAACATTAAACTCATGCTGCATGGATGTTTTTATCTACAAGGGATGCGCGATTTTACTTTTGGGGACGTCCCCTACAGGCGGGTCCTGTGTGTTTATATCAAATGTAGTTAAATAAAACATTTCATTCAAATTTCAATATTTAAATATATGTATATATATATATATATATATAAAGAAATACAATCCCAAAAAGTATGAAATTCAAGAAAGAGAAAGGCGCAAATTGCCGCACTATCAGAGTCTTGAAATATAAGATTTAAAATGCAAAAAGAAAATATATAGGTGGAATGATTGTGTTTACAGGGTTTCAGAAAGGTCTAGGGGTATTGCGACCCCTATTTCCTGGTTAGAAGCGCTCCCAGAGACTCTGCACGCTCGAAACAACAATCGATCATGCCCGTGGGGAAAAAATGGCCGAATCCCAGACAACATAAAAATGATCAAAATAACAAAAATTGGAAATTTTACTAACCAGCAAGACGAGAATGATGGAAGAGTTGCATAAAGCGTATAAACTTCGAATAGGAAAGCATACATAAAATGCAGCATACATTTATGTATGGATTTATGCATACATTTATGTAGGAAAGCATACATTTATGTATGCTTTCCTATTCGAAGTTTATACGCTTTATGCAACTCTTCCATGATTCTCGTCTTGCTGGTTAGTAAAATTTCCAATTTTTGTTATTTTGATTATTTTTATGTTGTCTGGGATTCGGCCATTTTTTCCCCACGGGCATGATCGATTGTTGTTTCGGGCGTGCAGAGTCTCTGGGAGCGTTTTCATGAAGTCAAAGCTAGCTTCTAACCAGGAAATAGGGGTCGCAATCCCCCTTGACCTTTCTGCAACCCTGTAAACACAATCATTCCACCTATATATTTTCTTTTTTCATTTTAAATCTTATATATATATATATATATATATATATATATATATATATATATATATATATATATATATATATATATATATATATTCAAACTTTGGCAAGAGAAAAGAAAAATAAATCGTGAAAATTGACGAGAAAATTTTTTGTACTATTACCTATTGTAATAGGAAAATAGAACAAATTGCTGTCGAATACTCAAAACTTGTTGCAGGAATTTACAGTTGTTGAACCGAGAATGAAAACATGAATGAAAAGTATTAATTTTCAGCGTAAGCTTCTTGAAGTAATAGCGAGCGAATGTCCTTCGTTCATACCTTCTGAACCTCTGATGGAATGACCATCATTAGCGAGGCAATCGAGTCGTTTCCAACAGGCCATTTTGATTATGAACCATTTGCTGGAAGAGGCTATTACGATGGGGGCAGGGGAAAGATATTGCTGATGCTTGTTTGGTTTAGTTGTGGTAAAAGGTAAAGAACTGTTTAACCTTTCAGCCTCCGATAGCATTTTTACATCCTACTTTTTCAGCTTAACGCAGCGGCGCCGAGTTCATGGGTTCGAGACACTTTTTAACTCCCGATAATTTTGTTGTGGGTTCCTCGAACCCTTAATATTTTTATGCGTATTTAGTGGGGAAAATATACGCATATAGGCATAAATTTTGTTTTTGTTATCAATTCTATCAGGTTTTCATTATTCATTCCCCTGTTTACTATACGTAAAGTCACCTCTATAGAAATTTATCCCTCATACTGTTTATTGTATTCTAAATATAAAAGTTTAACTTAGAAATGGTTTAAAGAGACATTTGTGGGCATTTTTAACATTGGTATAAATACCTAAAAATAAATTTTATATATATTTTTGTTTTTATAAAGATAATTGAGTAGGAAATTCACACATTATCTGCATACTGTATTATAAAAATGTTGCGCCTACAACAGCAAAATAAATGAAGTCGAGGGAAAAAAAAAATTTCTGCACTTAACTATAATTTGCTTCATTTTTGCGCCAGATAATCTGACTGAATAAAATTTAAATTAGACTTAAATCTTTTAAAAAATGCATGGGTCATTCGATTTAAAATTTTCGGAACCTCCAATAATTTTTCAAGCCGGCGCCTATGATTTAGCGTATTTTACATTCTTATAATAATTCTGCATACTTCTTTTAAGTATCGTCTGGTGATTTCTTATGTTTTGATTTGAAGATACGGGTGAAAATGGCAGTAGTGCTTAAATGCTATTACATTATATTAGCTGCATTTATCTAACCACAGAGAATTCAGTATTCTTATGGCATATTAGAAAATGCATATATAATGCTACAAGATGCAAACCTCTGATTAAAATATCATCGGAACATATAGTGAATTCTCGAAAACCTAACAGTCTTACGATATGCAAAAAAAAAAAAAAAAAAAATAAAAAAAATAATAATAAAAATAAAATAAAATAAATAAATAAATGAATAAAAATAAATAAATAAGTAAAATAAATAAATAAATGAAATAACATTTACTTATCAGATGACGTTACTGATACAACACTCAAAATCGTTCGAACCGAAATTTAATTCAAAAATGCGTTCGAAAAATGCATTATCGAAAAATGAACTGGAGAATGAATGCAGCGAATCACCAGCGAAATAGAATGCGTCAATTTTTATGCTTTGGTTTGAAAATGCACAGAAAATAAAAAAAAAATTGATGTGGGCTGCACATGACTTTACCTATAGACTCAAATTCATTTTCTAATTTTTACTTGATGATACATTAAACTGACTTTAATCGCAGGAATAACATTGATGTTTTTCTAATATTATATCTAATTTACATTTTTAATGCATCTTTGTTTCATTTGGCAACTTAATGCATTTTAAAACATCTTCATCTCCTCAAAATTCCAGAAAACTTAAATGGATCGAGGACAATTTATCCCAGAGTCATAGGGTCAGTCTTATTCTCTTTGTTGACGAAAATTACATGATGATAAGTATATAATTAATATATTTCAGCAATTTTAGTCATTTATTTCAGATTTTTACGATTTTTGTGGACCATTTTGAAAAAAAAAAGGCCAGTTATATTTTTACTAATCGTGTCAAAATCTTATCAGGACAACCCTCAAGGGGCTTAACTACTAAATTTTAAGAAATTTCATCAAATAGTTTTTTAACTACAGCGAAAAAAGTCTCCAGCTTCTCAAACTTAAAAAATAAATACTCGATAATAGTCCTTCATAGAGTAATGGAGTTGATATTATTTTTCTTCGTCGTCAAAAAACTTATTTAATAAAGGAAGATGCCTGTCTGTCTGTGCAGCCTGTAGCGGGAAATCCAACAGTCGTGCGACCATAAAATTTGGTACACAGGTACTTCAGGATCCGAATAGATGCACCTCGGCGTTACTTTTTTTTAAAATTCGAATTAGTTTGTTTTAGTTGTCATTTTATAGGCTTGTATTTCTTTCGCGACCACTAAAAACACTATAAAACGCGTGGAGAAAAATGCGGGTCGAATTTCATTCGAGGCACGGCGGCAAGATCATAGACAAGTGTCTCGCGCACGAAACCGGGAACTCCTGACGGATGGAGCACTTCTAACAAATCGCAAGTGACAGATTTAAAAATAAGCCGCTAAAAGCCCTATTTTTTTAGCAGTGTTGACCACAATTTAAAGCAGACGTTTATTTCTCTAATAGTAGGCGACAGGGCTACTATTAGAGAAATGAATCCCAGCTTAAAAATTATTAAATTCATTTCTGCTTTATCTCCTGGGCTAAATTCTAAATTTGGTCAATTGGTTTTTGAGTTGGAGTGGATACATACATTGCATAGACAGACCTATAGACACAGAGACGTCACGCTAGAAATAGTCTTTCAGTATCCTATGGGGGGATGAAAACATGCCGTTCCGTCAAAAACTCGAGTTGTTATTTTCGACACGACTCCAATACTTTCCTTATACATTACCATGTATGGTATGAAAAGTAAAAAAATATGTATTAGAATACGAAGATATATACACATATTCTTGCCAAAGTTAGAATTGTGCTAATCTTCTATTTTCGAAATAAGGATCCAGCCGGAAACATGCATATTTCGATGTATTTAAAAATAAATAAATAAATATGAAGGCATTGTCTAACGGATTCGGTTCAAAGATCGTTGGAAAGAACGACCTTCGGTCTTTCCGATGGTGTCAAAATAGAAACTCTGCGATGTTTTCGATCGTTAAGAGATTGATTTGTGTAAAGATTGTTCTTCAACATAAAATAACTAAAAAACTAATTCGAACTAATTAAATAAAGAAAAAAAAATCGACGAGGTTTGTCGTTCCGGGAGTTCAGCTAATTCTGTACCGAATTGCGAGGCAGTCCGAAGCTCAGATTTTTCAGTGCAGGTAAATCGTAATTTGTTGTATAAAGAGTTAGTACGTGTTTAAGTTTATAGACATAGTGGTGGATTAAAACTTCCAGGGCTGGGGCATTACTAAAGCAAAGGGTACTTGGGCACAGGTCCGAGGTAAATATTTAAAAGGGTCCTTGGCATTAAAAAGCCTCTCCAGAGTATCTCGTATTAATTAATAACTATAACATGGCCTAGCCGTTTTCAAGATATTTTAGTTTTTTTAGCATTTTTACTACGCCGCCTTTGAAAATAAGTCCAGCTACTAAATGAAAACAAAAATTGAATTAAACGTGCAAATTAAGTGTCATTTCAAATAATTATGACCGTTATTTTGTGCAATTAAATTCAATTTAATGAATTATTAAAGAGATAAAGAGAAAATGAATTTGAGTCTGTAGGGAAAGTTATGTGCTGCCCGCATGAGATCTTTTTATTTAATTAAGAATATTAACTAATTAATTCCCTCAAAAACACAGTGATTAGCAAAGAAATTACATTTAGTTTTTAAATACACTGAATTATCTCCAACTTTTGGCGACATTTTCCCCAAAAGTCGCCAAAAAAAGTTGGTGATATTGAGCTAAATGTGCCACAGAGATTGCCAAGCGTGGCAGATAAACAGAGATATTGACTTTTTTCTGTGCATCCCAACAAAGATACTTAAGGAAGGAACGCGATAATAATTTCTGTACTTCTGACGGAAAAACAGACATTAGCGATCGCAGTCAAGCCGTTTGCCACAAGTGTTTCTTGATACGAACTATTTGTTGCGAAAGAACAAAGATGGGGGAAAATATCATTAATGCTTGCCTGGTCACACATTTATGGTAAAAGGAAAATGAATAATTTAATTCCCACTCAAGTTTTTAAGGACATGTTATGAAGTTTGGATGACGATCAGGGTCGATTTAATCTTTACCGGGAACTCTAGGCACATAAAAATTCCAGTCTCCTCCCATAATACTTTTTTAAAGTAAAAAAAGTGCGTTGAGCGTTGGGAGTACAGGAAATGGGACCCCAGAGCTTTGTGGGCCCCCCAGCATTTTCTTACTTTACCAATAGTCGAAAATGACCCAGACGACAGCTCTATTTCAGCAGCTCCCTCCTCTCCATCTCCGAATTTCAAAGATATAATTTGTTTGTACTACAATTGTACTAAGTTTGTACCGCAAAATGTTCGTTTGCTCCGCTTTCGGTAGAGTTATTCCCATTTCAAACTGGGGGTGGGGAGGGAGACAGAGAAACGATAGCCCCCCACATCAGAATTTGAAAATTTTACGGATGCCATTCGTTTGTACTGAATTGCACTGCAAAAAATGTCATTTTGTTTCACTTCCAGTACAGAGTTATTCCCATTCCGAAGTGGAGGGGGGGGGGGGTCCATTTCGCTAGACCCCCCTTCCCACCTATACGTTTCAGAGGTGTTAGCTCTTTTGACATAATTTCTCTGAAACGAATTATTAATTTAAACGAAGCATGGCTGAATCGCTATCATTGGTGAAGATAACATCTCTATTTTTAAACCTTTAATATATATAAAAGAACATAAAAATAGAATGTGTGTATTACGCTTCATCCAGAATATAGATTGTTAGGTTTCAACCAGAATATAGATCTTTAGATTAATGCAAAATAATATAGACTCTTACCTTATTTCTAATTACTTTTTCGTAAACTTCTAAATAATAGTTTTATGCCACTTACCTGGAAAAGAAAATCAAATAAATATGACTTAAAATATATAGTTTTTTACACATATAACAAATAATAATAATAAATTATTATATATAAAATTCCATGATTAAAAGATGTAAGAGATGTAAAAATGATGACGTATATCTATAGATTATCTAATACATATTTTTATAAACCTGCATTTTTATACCATAATATTAACGTTTTGTATAATCGTATAAACCCAATAAAATGTTCTAGGTGTAAACAGTTTTACATACATAAAAATCTGATGTGGGCAGCACATGGCTTTCCTTATACAGTATAATGCAATGTATTTACTACTTTTACAGTAAAAACAAAATAGGTTATTCTTATAGTACATAGTTATCTTTTTTCCAATATATTGAATTTTCGTTAAATAGTCGTTATTTTTATTGAATTAGCGTCATTTTTATCTATTTGGCGAGATTTTCTTTGATTTGGTAGCATTTAAAAAAAAATCGCCAAGTTGGCGACATTTCACCAAATTCGTCGCAAAAATCTCGCCAAGCGTTATGGACGGAGAAATAATTTATTCTTATAGCAGATAAATGACTATTGGCGTTCAAATACAAAAGTATTACTCAAACTATCTTTTTCCTTGAATGGAATGAGCTAGGATCCACGAGAATGATGTCACCCAATTTATCGCATGATATTACATATGAAAAGTAAACATGTTTCTCAACAGTTAATATTTTTTTCTAATTTATGAGATTTTTTTGATATATTTATTTGAAAAATGTGCAATATCTCCAGAACGGTTCTTGTTAGCGTTCTAAAGTTTATATCAATTGTTTTCTAAGGACAAATTACATAAGAAATGTCTATTTGCGTAACTTCATTAAAGATTTTGATTTTTTGATGTTTTTTTCAAAATTTCACTCGAAAATTTTGGGGGGGTTCTGAACATTCGATTGTGTTTTAAAACAATAGGCTTCTAGTATTCATGGATTGTGATTTTTGTACCAAATTTCATTCGAATCGCTTCATTCGTTCGGAGATATAGTCCCACAGACTCATTGACACACACACACACACACAGACATCACCTCAAAAATGTTCGATTCGTGATCAGGGATGCTTGAAACGTGCTCTCCCGTCGAAAACTCGAATTCGAATTTTCGACCCCGTCACAATACTTTCCTTATACATTATATATATAAGGAAAGTAAAAATCGCTCTGAAAGGTTTTGAAAACATTTTACAACGTATAATAATCTTAATTTTTAAACACACTTTTATGAATGCACCCTGAAACAAATTCATTTATATGTATTTGCCTGCTAAATTCACAGGATAATATCGTTGATATAAAATTAATATATTCTTGGTTTAAATATGAACATTATGTAATATATAAATACAGGGGTACTCATTTGTTTGTACTAAAATTAATGACTTTTTAATAATCTTTAAAGGACATCTCGAGAAAAATTAAGGACTTTTCGAAGCATACAATTACAAGCTATAAGCAAAAAAGCAATAAAAATAAATAAATAAAATAAATCATTTCATACTTAGAACATATAATGCATCTCATGTATTAGCTAGTGTATGAATTGCTGATTTTATCTGTGAACTTTGCGCTATGCATTCGTGTTTAGCTCGTTCTCCCATATTCTTGAATAACAGTATCTTCTACTACTATTAGTAATACTGCTGATGCTACATCTTTAGGTAATTATTAGTAATATGTGTGATGCTCCACCTCCAAACACGAGTAGACATGCAAGTAACACTTCACTCAACAAGTCTCCGGTCTGACACATATATGGCAACACTGTTGACAGACCCATATGATTTCTGGATAGTACCAACCTTCAAACGGCACGTGTCAAAATTTCATGACATTCTAATAATTAGTTTATAGGTTACAGTGGTTTTAGTGACCCCAGTTTTGTAATTTTCAAAACAAAGGATAAAAAAAATTTCGTGTGTATATTAAAAATTGTTTTTTGATGAGGAAAAATACTGTTGAAGCCAAACAGTGGCTTGATAAGCGTTATGGAGACTCTGCACCAGGGAAATCAACTATTATTGACTGGATGCTGAATTTAAACGCGGTTGTGCGTCGCCGGGCTCCGAACCAGGGACCTGTTGCATTACCGACATTATAATCACTGAGCAAAAGCTAGCTTCTCCTCTATTCTTATAATTCGGGTACAGGTTCCAAGCATCTTTGATCAGATGTCTTTGCTGCCCCACACTCCCT
Organism: Amaurobius ferox; assembly: GCA_951213105.1. Classification (NCBI taxonomy): domain Eukaryota; kingdom Metazoa; phylum Arthropoda; class Arachnida; order Araneae; family Amaurobiidae; genus Amaurobius; species Amaurobius ferox. Next base: position 102,317,900 of record OX578135.1, read on the forward strand.
CCGCTTATGAGGAAGGCCGGGAGGCGTGTCGCCTCGGCGTGGCGGTCAGTCGTGGTCAACCAGGAAGGGAGTGTCAAGGCCTCTGACTCCGTGTGGTGCTGCCATCTCGTGTTGAGATGGTGAGATAGTTGGAGCGGAAGGTTGCTTGTTTCAAACGTCCAGTCATCATTGTGGCGATTGAGCGTCGCCGGGTTCCGAACCAGGGACCCTTTGTTTACAAGACCGACATTATAATCACTGAGCAAAAGCTAGCTTCTCCTCTGTTCTTATAATTCGGGTACAGGTTCCAAGCATCTTTTATCAGATGTCTTTGCTGCCGCATGGTCGTACAAACACTGATGATGCTGAAAGCCCTGGTCGCCCAAATGGGCAGTTGTTCCGGAAAACATAAAAAAAGTCCATAAAATAGTTTTGAAAGACCGTAAAGTGAAGTTGCGTGAGATAGATGACACCTTAAAGATATCAGAAGGTAGTGTGTTTACAATTTTACACGAAAATTTGAGCATGCGTAAGTTGCTTTCGAAGTGGGTGCCGCGTTTGCTGACACCGGACCAAAAACAGTAAGACATGCCCCGTGTCACAAGTCGATGAAAACGATGGTTAAATTATATGAATTACGCTTCGAATTGCTTCCTCACCCACCGTACTCTCCAGATCTGGTCCCCAGCGACTACTGGCTTTTTGCAGACATCAAAAAGATGCTTCAGGGAAAGAAATTTGGCTCAAATGAATGATTGCCGAAACTAGGGCCTATTTTGAGAGCAAAGACAAATCGTTCTACAAAAAAGGCATCGAAAAGTTAGAGGAGAGTTTGAATGAATGTATCACTCTTGAAGGAGAGTATGTTGATGAATAAAGTCGAATTTATAAAAAAAAAATTGTTTTTCTTAGTTAGACCGGAGACTTATTGAGTGATGTAGTACTTGTTTTAATTTGTCATTTAAATGTTCTTATTCTACAATTTCTTTAAACTTTTAACTTTTGTACACTTATCTATTTTTTTTATAAAATTGTTTATATATATATATATATATATATTAAACTTGTATTTTTTTAACTGATATATATTTTTAAACTTATAAATTATTTTCTAATAGTAATAGCTCTTTTCAATGTACACATCTTATGACATCTTAGCACCCACTCTTATCTATATCATAGCCTCTAAATATTTCCGTGTTAAAGTATAATACTCCAGCACCCACTCCTGGGGTAGAAATCTCATTTTTCATCTACTACTGTGAAACAAACAGAACTAAATACTATGGAATATTAATCTTTGGAAAATACTAATGGAGATTCACACTCCAGAGATTGGGTAAGAATACTAACAGATATTGAGCATTAAACGACACTAGACCGTAGATGCTCTGCATGAATGCCGCTAGTGTTGTTGTTGTTGAGACCCAGACCGTCCGACCTACCAGAAAAGGTAAGCTAGTGTTGTTGTTGAGACCCAGACCGTCCGACCTAACAGAAAGGTGTAAGGTAACCGTTTGGACGGCCGGGAAGTGCCACCCAATTTAGACCGGAACCCAGTGGGGGAGGCATCCACAGGGACCGTGCCCTCCTTCCCCTTTTTTTCATTCCTTTCATTCATCACAATAATTTATTTTATTTAAAAACTTCAAACCATGGAGGTACAAGTAATTTAACTCTATGCTTAAAACGTCATCGAAAATATTATCTTCTTCTCTGTGTAAAATCAATGAATGTTTTATTCATATCAGTTATATTGCAGACACCATGAGCTAAATAATTTTGCTTTAAAGAAATACAGCATTCTTATACAACTCATTCTACATCTTTTAGTATTTACACTCTTCATAAGTGAAAATTAGGCTTCGTTGTAGAAATAATCAAAGTTTGATCACCATTTAAACTGAAATTGCGTTGTTTCAGTATGTAGATGCACCGAATTTAAGCAAAAATAAAGCAGTTTTAGGACGGATACAACACTAAATACGAATTAAAAAGAACTTTAAAAATCACGATTTTGACACAAGATGGATGCCACATTTTATTTTGAAGTGGGTCACGTGATCTCTTCATATAATGGCCACGTGATCTCTTCATATAAAGGGTGGAATTATTATTTTAATTTTTATTTTATTCATATAAAGGGTGTTGTTGTTGAGACTCAGACCTTCCGACCTACCAGAAAGGTGTAAGGTAACTGTTTGGACGGCCGGGAAGAGCCACCCAATTTAGACCGGAACCCAGTGGGGGAGGCATCCACAGGGACCGTGCCCTCCTTCCCCTACCTCCAACCTCTCGGAAGGACTTACGGACCCACATGTTTAACGTGATTATACTCCGCATGAATACGGCGACAGTTGTGGCAGCGTGCAAATCCAGGGCGCAAACCACCGGGCTACCGCGCCCGAAATGTGCCAACAGCACGCAGTGTTCCCAGGTGGTCACCCACCCAAGTACTAACCGCGCCCGATGCTGCTTGACTTCGGTGATCTAACGAGAACCGGTGTTTTCAGCACGGTAGAGCCGTTGGCCGAATGCCGCTAGTGTGGAAAACCCAGGTCGTCCTACTCATCCAGAGGACTTGAGCAACTATTTGGACGACCGGAATGCCGCTAGTGTGAAATATATCGAGAAAGGTTCATGCTATTTACTCCACAATAAGTAGCTTCCTTTATTTAATTACATAAAATTGCATATAAAACAGCTGTTCATTTACCACAAACGGCTTTTTTACATCATCTTACGAATTTTCTACGGCCAACATAATAGGAAGAAGAAATCGAGTTCTTCTATTCAAAGATTACACTAATTGTACCAAATTTCGTTCGAATCGCTCCATTCGTTCAAGATGGATTTTACTGGCAATTGAACTGTTTTATTCCAGAACCGAAACATGCTCACGGAACCTTAAAACATGTATATTCGTATCAAACTGTCAAGAAATTTTGAGTCAATAGGGCTGCAGCAGAGAAAAGTAATTAAATAATCCACCGCACTGTGCGTGCGTGAAGTCGCGTTTAAGTCAACACGCTAATTATTCTCACACTAATCATTATTCATCACGACAGCCTTTGGGCATATTTAAGAGGATTTTCAGATTTTCCTCCCAAAGTCTGCCGAGAATTAAAGAGATTTAAAATAGATAAACTTTTCAGCGAGTTTGGGGCGAAAGTTGATAGAAAAATCTAGATGCTCTGTTTACTGCCAACAGACAACCATAACCTTAAATATTTAAAACCGTTTTATTGCCCTATATAATAGTACGAGTATAATGTTTTCTATCAAAGACTACAAGATCTGTAAACTGTTTAAAAACACCATCTTGACATACAGGAACATTTTTTACATTTTAAAGTGCCATAGCGCTTTTAAGCATTTCATCTGGATTGCCCAGATGGACAGTTTTTTTTTTTGGTCTGTCGTTTCGGTTTTATTCTTCTTTCTCTAGCGATAGCAACTTCTTATCTCCTACTTTAGTTACGTGTGCCATCCTCAGTTGCCGACTTGACTTGAATAAGTGAGGTCGAGCTTCTTGTCAGCACTGAAGAAGAATGCTATAATTTGTCTTTGAAACCAGTAAACCAGTTTTTTTTTGTATTTATGTTGTATTGACGAAGTTTTTATTTGTTGTATTATTATTACAGCAGTTTTTGAGCGAGTATTTAAAGGAATTGAGTCGCCATCACGTTGATTAAAGATTGCAGGCTGTATTGACATGGCTAATTTCGTTTCATTCACTATAAAGGGCAACAATGCTATATTGTTGCTATAATTGGCATCCATGGACGCCAATGCTTGCAAAGGAGGATCGAACTGTTTGGGATAGGGTATGTCAAATACCTGTCTTTTTGAGAGGTTCTTCGTTTGGGATGGACGCTGTCCCACCCGTAAGCAAAAGGTTAAGTTTCGTGTTCATTGATCTATAAATAACCCCTTTTATGCAGGATTATGTCACATTTTGTCCCACGCTGCCACGTTAAGAAAATATAAAATTTCGGAGTTTTCACTCGAATTTAAAAAAAATTATATCCCGTTATGGATTTTTCGATAACAAAGTCGGACATAAAGTTTCGAGAAAATCCATTAATATTTGCAGAAACTATCGTGCACATAAGAAATTGGCCGCAGACAGACGGACGGACATATCTAACAAAATAGTCAAAACACGTTCAGGAGGTCCTAAAATATGTATTGGCCTCAAAATCTCAAAATCGAAAAATTTCGTGAGAACAATACTTTATATTACATTCTCTATAGAAAGTAAAAATGTAATATTTATACTAAATTTCGTTGAAACTAAGATAATTCCTTTTGTAAATTTCGTTTTATTTCAGACGTGCATTTTAAAGACAGTTCGACTATTCTGTTCTACAACCAAATGGTGTTCTCTCTGAGCCTTAAAACACGCATTTGCACCAAACTGCGATAATTTTAAACAAACAATACCCCCATTCTGCTGCGTCAGAGAGAAAACAATTAGGACGTCCAAAGTACTGTTGTTATTGCGTGCGAAATGCTTAAGTCAGCGAGCTAATTATCCTCAAGCAAATCATTATTTCTCCAGACATTCTTCGGACATATTTAAGAGGATTTTTCCGTCCCCCCCCCCCCCCAAAGTGTTGCGAAAATCGTGTTTGAAATAAGACAACATTTTCTGTGTATTTTAGGTAAAAGTTGAAATAAAATTTAGATGTTAGGCTTGTTGTCAACCGACATAAACTTAATATTTTGAAGCACTCAATTTTAATTCGAACTCTTTAAAAACTTTGATTATGTAATTAGCGCTAGAATTAAGGTTTACTTTCTCATAGTATTATAGAGAGAATGTATATTATTTTCGCGAAAATTTTCGAATTTGATATTTTGACGGATAAGCATGTTTTAAGAGACCTAATGAACACATTCTGAACATTTTCGAATTTGATATTTTGACGGATAAGCATGTTTTAAGAGACCTAATGAACACATTCTGAACATTTTCGAATTTGATATTTTGACGGATAAGCATGTTTTAAGACAACCTAATGAACACATTCTGAACATTTTCGAATTTGATATTTTGACGGATAAGCATGTTTTACGAGACCTAATGAACACATTTTGAACATTTTCGAATTTGATATTTTGACGGATAAGCGCGCTTTAAGAGACTTAATGAACACATTTTGAACATTTTCGAATTTGATATTTTGATGGATAAGCAGGGTTTAAGAGATCTAATGAACACATTTAGAACATTTTCGGAAAGATGTCCGCCTCTCTATCCGTGTGCACATGTCTGTGAGTCGTGGAATTCGAATTAGTTTTTTTTTTTTTTTGTCACTTTATGTTGAAGAACGATTTTGAGCGATATTCAAGCAAATCGGTTCCTTAGTGATCGAAAATATTATCACAGAGTTTCCATCTTGACATCATCAGAAGGACCGAAGTGCGTTCTTTTAAACGATATTTGAACCTAATCCATAGGATAATTCCTTTCTCTTCATTTATTCTTACGTTCTCATGCGTAGTATGGAGAAAGTATGTTTTCCCGAAAATTTTCGATTTCGATATTTTGATGCCAATATATGTTTTAAGACCTTCTGAACACGTTTCGACTATTTTTGGAGTGATGTCCATCTGTCTATCTGATGTCTGTGGTCGATTTCTTATGTACACAACAGTAGCCATAAATATTAATGGGTTTTCATAAAACTTTACATCCAGCTTTGTTATCAAGAAATCTAGAACTAGATAGAACTTTTTCTTTTTAAATTCGAGCGAAAACTTTGAATTTTATTCAAAATTTTATATTTTTTCAACATGACAGCATGGGACAAAATTTGAAATAATCATGCCTAAAAAGTTTTATTTATGGCTCACTGATCACGAGACTCAATAGTATCAATCATTTTTGTAAAAATAACTGCGGTACAATTTTTTTTTTGTTCGTAACGTCATTAGCCTCTCTTGAGGGGCAAGTTATCGTTCCTGGAAAGTGAGGGGGGGGGGGGGGCATTGTCCAGTACGGTAGCAATCGAAATTTTTTTTCAAGCGCTTTAAAGTGAAGGGTAACACGATATAGTTGTAATTATTTGAACTCACGATATTGATTTTTCAAATTATTTATTGTAAAATTTGAAAAACAAACAAACAATGAATTTTGGTATTAGAAAGTAGAATTAAGCCACACTCTTAATTTATAATGTGTTATTTAAGTAGCGGGTACTTATTTAAGGACCGGGTCATTCGTTCTAGTTTCTTATATATCAGTAAGAGAAATCCAAAATTAGCTTTAAAACATGCAATGCTAATTGATATACCTTGAAATTTTTAATCATTTCTACGATTCATACCTGTGCGCTGCGGACTGCACTTTAAAGAAATATTGATATATACTACAGGTACTGTAGACAAAAATGATTCACTTCCAAAACAGTATTCACACACTCGCAGTACATTCCTCTGGAAAACTAGCTCCCTAATGATGCCACCCGAGAAGACCGCATCATTAATTGTGATTGCGAATTACGAATTATACGACACACACTGAGGGGATTCGTACCGTCTGTTGGATTCCCACGCTCCATGGCGCAGGCAGACGGAATACAACGAGACTCACAGTGCGTGATTTCGGTTATTCATTTTATGAAACACATTCTTCGGTTTCTAAAAATATTAATACGTATGCGGGTGCATAACAGCCTGTTCAGATCAGAACACACGGATGCCATGTTTTAAAACGGGTATGATACAAATATTTACGAGCCAGAAACAGAAGGTGCACTTCAGGAATATCGTTTTGGGGAAGAAAATGAGGTATATGAGTAACTAGTTCTTTTCACCACACACAAAGATACTAACATACATACACATATTAACATATATACATACACACATACACATATTAACATATATACATACAGACATACACATATTAACATATATACATACACACACACTAACATAAGTACATACACACACTAACATACAAACACACACACTAACATACAAACACACACACACACTAACATACAAACACACACACACTGACATACAAACACACACACACTGACATACAAACACACACATTAACATACAAACACACATACACTAGCATACAAACACACACACACTAACATACATATGCATAACACTAACATATATATATACACATACACTAACATACGTACATACATGCACTAACATACCTATGCACAACACTAACATATATAAACACATACACTAGTATACGTACGTGCATACACTAACATACAAACACACACACACACTAACATACTGTTACAACGTATCCTCTGGAATCGTGGGTTTGCACGCAGGATACAAGAATGAGTTCAAATTTCAACAATCAGAAAGCAGACAAATATCGCCAAATTGGCGACAAATCGCCAAATCTGGAAACCCTTCTTCGACCATCGGTGTATGGCAACCCTAGGTTCACGCCACGGGAAAGGATGCATGCACGGGTATTTTCTCCATCTGGTCTTCGAAAGAGACGAAAGACACCAGAAGAAAGGGAGTAAATATTACACGTTCGCAACAATAGACACTCACACTAACACACACACACACAGACATGTCCAAATAGTTGCTCTTAGTCCTCTGGACGAGTCGGACGGTCTGGGTCTTCTACACACACAGACATCCACTTTAAAAACGCTCGATCCGAGTTCGGGAATGCTTAAAACGTGCTCTCCTGTCGAAAACTCGAATTTGAATTTTCTATCCCATAAATAAAATAAAAATAAATTTTAAATAGGAAATATTTTAAATCTTAGTGTGTTTTACAGCTTGCAAGTGAACCTTTTTCGAACACTTCTGGAACGATGTTCATCTGTTTTTATATAGGAGTCTGTAATGTAAGGACACGTATGCGTGCACCTCCATGAAATTTTATATTTAGGAAGATTATGTAAAACATTATTACATCAAAACATTTTTTATAGATCTAGATACGATTTTTTTTCTGATTTGCATAATTAGAGCTGTTATTCGAAATTTAAAATTTACATATCAGTATTCTCTACTAGAAAAACAATAATAATTCCCGTAAATTCAAAAATATAGCTAATAAAGGAATATTATTTATGTCTTGAATTTCGTTATATATAAAAAACAAAATTAAATAGCATGCGTTAACAAAAATCACCTTAAATGCATGCAATATAACGACTGGACCCACCTGATACTATCTTTCGAAGAATATTATCAAAATACAAAAAGTAGCTATAAAAATCGATATTTTTAATATAGAGGGTAAAAACATTCCGTTTAAAATCACATATATCAGATTCTCATTTCTGAATTTTTAACCGTTTGGGATAGCCTAGGTAGTACTAATACTAAATCAGGACGAAGAGATTTGAAGGACTGGCTCACTGCATTCACGACAGACCTCTTCAGGATTCAGGATTTCTGCTCTGCTGACAACGTCAGTTACAGCATATATAGGTTCTGTGGAGCTTGCCGATGGTATTAACGCACTGAAGACTGTTCAACTACATTGTGCTAGTTTGTGCCCTCTTTCTTGATATTATACTCTTTGTGCACCCGCATAATTTGTGTCTTGTTTGAACTGTTCCATTTTTATTTTGTTTAAATGTAACACATTGTTGCACATAACATGCAAAATTGTTACTGAATTGTGCGTGACAATGTGTGTTTCCTTTAAACTTATTGTGATCGCTTGAATTTCGGAACCAGTATTTGTATAGTAAAAGCAAAAATTAACTCGCAAAATTCAACCGAAAAGTTTAATCGCAAAATTCAACCGAAAAGTAAAAAAAGTTTAATCGCAAAATTCAACCGAAAAGTAAAAGTTTAATCGCAAAATTCAACCGAAAAGTAAAAATTTTATCAGAAAATTCAACCGAAAAGTAAAAGTTTAATAGCAAAATTCAACCGAAAAGTAAAAGTTTAATCGCAAAATTCAACCGAAAAGTAAAAATTTGATCAGAAAATTGAACCGAAAAGTAAAAATTTTATCAGAAAATTCAACCGAAAAGTAAAAATTTAATCGTAAAATTCAATCGAAAAGTAAAGATTTAATCGCGAAATTCAACGGAAAAGTAAAAGTTTAATTAAGGTCGGTGGTTGTTGTTATCTTCATTAATTAGGTTAGCGAAGACGATTAGGGCATCTCATTTGAATTGTTGTACTTTTTAGTGCCCCAAATATTATTCATTGCCTTCCCTATAATATATATGTAAAGGGAAAGTATTGTGATAAGTCAAAAATCTGTCTTCATGATTTTGATTTATTTACACACTCTGAGCAACTTCGAATGCAAATAACCATTTTTTCAACGATGTCTGTGTATCTGTCTGATAGAGTCTGATGAGACGATAACGCTCGAGCATATTGGGGTAATCACTTGCGATTCGATACGGTTATTACAATCCATAACCAAAAGAGGATTAATGGTTCATTTTCAGAGGGATCGGACCTTGTGACCCCCAGTTTTTCGATTTTTTTTAAACTTGAAATCAAATTATAAAAATATAAGTCAAAAATTGTCCCATGAATAGTAATTTTATACGTAATTTTTTATTCAAAAGCGCATGGCGTCATTCACAGATTGCAAATAAATGCCGTTCTCAAGATATTGTATACATTTTTTACATCCAAAAGGGAAAAAGTCATAAGAAAAATAAATGTATTCAATAGTATGGAATATTGCATGCATTTTTTTTTTTTGTAATTATAACTATAAATGGACATTGTTTTAGCGTTTCGTTCTCAAGATATAGCGTTCTATACAGAAAAGTAATAATTGCAATATATTTCTAAAAAGAAATTGAGCAAATTGAATGCAGTTTGGTACGATTATTTCATTAAATCAATGCCAGAGGCCTAATGATTTTTTTTTCGAAAATCACAAAAATATTATAAGAAAAATAATTCTGTTAAGTCTTTTTAAATAGACATTTTATATGCCATTTTTTATTAGAGTGATGTCTGTCTGTCTGTGGTCGAATTCTTGTGCATACGATAGCTGCCACAAATATGGATGGACATAAATCATTAAAAGACATTCCCCGTCATGAAACGAGAACATGCTTCCTACATACTTTTAAACAGAAATGAAAAGGCACCATTGTTTAGTTGTTATTACAAGTCGTTCTTGAAATACTATACATTTCACTTTTCCGTTTCTTTGAAAAGAAGTAGTAAACGAAGGCACCTAAAATTTTGTTTAAAGATACACCAAGCCAAGTAATATAGAATAAAAATGACTCGGGTTTTGCAATGTGATTCGAAAACGAATGGTGTGCAGAAATGGGGACGGGGGGGGGGGGGGGGAAGGGTCTGTAATTAAAATGATTTGGAAACATTTTTAGCAGGGGTTCTCAAAAGGTCTCAACAGGACTAAAAGAAAAATGTAAAATTTTGCATGCTGGATAGGGGTGTTAAGTATTTGAACTACAGAACTCTTAATGTGCAAACAGTCTTCACTTTAAAAAAAATCTGATGTGGGCAACACATGACTTTCCTTATATAATAAAATGAATTTACTACTTTTAAAGTAAAATAAATAGGTTTTTCTTCTAATAGATACTAATATCCTTTCCAAGATATTGAATTTTCGACAATTAGTCGTCATTTTCATTGATTTAGCGTCATTTTTATCCATTTGGCGAGATTTTCGTTAATTTGGCAACATTTCAAAAAATCGCCAAGTTGGCGACATTCCGCCAATTTCGTCGCCAAAATCTCGCCAAGCATTATGGACAAAGAAATAAGTTATTCTTACAGCAGATAAATTGGCGTTCAAATGCAAAAGTATTACTCAAAGTATCTTTTTTCATGAATAGAACGAACTAGATCCACGAGAATGATGTCACCCAATTTATCACATGATATTATATATGAAAAGTGAACATATTTCTCAATAGGAATTTTTTTTTTCTATTTTATGACTTTTTGATATTTTTTTTGAAAAATGTGCAATATCTCGAGAACGGTTCATGTTAGCGTTTTAAAATTTATGTCAATCGTTTTCTAATGAAAAATTACATAAGAAATGTCTATTTGCGTAACTTTATTATTGGTTTTGATTTTTTGACGATTTTTTCAAAATTTCATTCGAAAATTTAGGGGGGTTCTGAACATTCGATTGCGTATAAAAACAATAGGCTTCCAGTGTTTACAGATTGTGATTTTTGTACCAAATTTCGTTCGAATCGGTCCATTCGTTCGTCAGTTATCGTCTCCACAGACCCACTGACACGCACACACACACACACAGACATCACTTCAAAAATGTTTGATTCGTGATCAGGGATGCTTGAAACGTGCTCTCCCGTCGAAAACTCGAATTCGAATTTTCGACCCCGTTACAATACTTTCCTTATACATTATGTATATAAGGAAAGTAAAAATCTGATGTGAGCAGCATATGACTTTCCTTATATAATGCAATGAATTATTTTTTTTACTTTTACAGTAAAAAATAAATAGATTATTTTTATAGCAGATATTTATGTTCTTTCCAAGATATTGAATTTTCAATGAGTCATCATTTTCATTGATTTAGCGTCATTTTTATCCATTTGGCGAGTTTTTCGTTAATTTAGCAACATTTAAAAAGTCGCCAAATTGGCGACAATCCACCAAATTCGTCGCCAGAATCTCACCAAGCGCTATGGACGGAGAAATAAGTTATTCTTGCAGCATATAAATAACAATTGGCGTTCAAATGCAAAAGTATTACTCAAAGTATCTTTTTTCATGAATGGAACGAGCTAGATCCCGAGAATGATGTCACGAAATTTATCGCATGGTATTACATATGAAAAGTGAATATGTTTCTCAATAGGAAATATTTTTCTTTTATTTTATATGATTTTTTGATAATTTTTTTGAAAAATGTGCAATATCTCAAGAACGGTTGTACTTGTTTGTTCGAGAACTAAAATTTATGTCAATCGTTTTCTAATGAAAAATTACATCAGAAATGTCTATTTGCGTAACTTTATTATAGGTTTTGATTTTTTGACGGTTTTTTGAAAATTTCACTCGAAAATTTAGGGGGGGGGGGTTCTGAACATGCGATTGCGTATAAAAACAATAGGCTCCCAGTGTTTACGAATTATAATTTTTGTACCAAATTTCATTCGAATCGGTCCATTCGTTCGTTAGTTATCGTCTCCACAGACTCACTAGGCACACACACACGCACACTTTCGCACACACACACACACACACGCACGCACAGACATCGCTTCAAAAATGTTCGATTCGTGATCAGGGATGCTTGAAACGTGCTCTCCCGTCGAAAACTCGAATTCGAATTTTCGACCCCATCACAATACTTTCCTTATACATTATTGTATATAAGGAAAGTAATTATTTAAAAATATAGATATGTACTCATACATTTTTTTAAAATTTACAAAGAGAATTTAACGACATTTTATATTTTATATTTCAGAAATAAGCAAATTCAGAGTAAAAGTTTTCCTTAATGCAATGTTTCCATAAATTTAAATCTTTAAGTTTCACTGAAAAAATTGTATTCAGAAAACAAAAAGAAATGCGCAACACTTTTGAAATATTAATCTAAATAATTTTCAACACAATGACCATTTCAAACAGAGGCAGTTTTAAACATTGCAAAACAGTTTAAATCTCGCTACTTCACAACTTTGCACATCTGTGATAACAATTGCCGTAGAACGTCAATGATGCAAGAACAAAGTTTATGTATTACTGAATTGTTATTTGACAACTGTCACACATGCGGGATAATAACTGCTATAAAGCTTCAATGGTCGAAGGCTGATTCATTGGTTTGAAGGGCTTTGTTTAGAAAGCTATCGGCGTCGCCTTGACAACGAGTATAAATACATTGCAAAATTTATTCCTGCCCGAAATGTTGCCCTTAGAAACGTATTCGACGGTAGAAACATTCATCACTCAATGCAGAAATCAGTTAAAAACTGCTGGGAGCCACCTATTTTGCAAAAACCCGAAAAGAAAGCGAGAGATTTTTACTTTTCGTATGTTGGGGGAAGCCTTTTAAACTTAAAATAATCAATTTTGAGTTTAAAAGGCCTCCCCCATTAAACAACCAACCATTGATGTGAATAACATCTATAGTTGGGGTTTCTGTCTGTAACATTTGGTGATGTATTTTGGCGAATAATCTAGCAATACCCAACTTGGCGATATTTCGCCCTAGAATAGCGAAAATATCGTCAAAATTTAAAAAATGGCACTAAATTAATGAAAATGACGCCTAATTGATGAATTAATTATTAAAATATTTTAATATATGGACGACGATATCGCTTATTGAAGATGCTATCAATATTGATAATTGTTAATTTGGAGTTGTGTGAAATGGTAAGTTAATTGGGTACTTTGAAATAGTTTTATATGTTGTCATTTGAAAAATCGCTAAATGTACAATTCAACGTTAAAAACACCGTACCGTGGATCTTATAGATTATGTTTTGAGTGTAAAATGAGTAAATTCATTGCATTATATAAAGAAAGTCATGTGCTGTCTGTCCACATCAGATTTTTTTTTTTTTGAAGAATGCAGTCTGTGGATAGAACCGTTATCTTAAGGGGACGGTGGACGTTGAAATAAACAAAAATCGACTATAAAAAGTTTTTTTTTAATATATAACATTATTTTACACATTTAATCTTTTGTTTACGGGTGGGACAGCGTCCACCCCAAAACGAAGAACCTCCCAAAAATACAGATATTTGACATACCCTATCCCAAACAGTTCGATCCCCCTTTGCAGACATTGGCGTCCATGGAAATCGCCGACAGAAGCATTGCACCTGCTGCAGCAGGTGCAATGGTCCATGGACGCCAATGTCTGCAAAGGGGGATTGAACTGTTTGGGATAGGGTATGTCAAATATCTGTATTTTTGGGAGGTTCTTCGTTTTGGGGTGGACGCTGTCCCACCCGTAAACAAAAGGTTAAGTGCATGTTTTTTGAAACGGAATTTTTAAAGATTTTATATTTTAAAAATGCTCCATGCGTCTTAATTTTTGTTTGAGATGTATGAAATTTGGCAAGAAGACATCTTTCATACTTTTTAATGAAACTGGGTATGCATTTTATAATTGGGTTGAATTAAGGTAATTAAAAGTGAATAAGAATCTAATTAAGTGATGAAAATTAAGTTTCAATGCAGAAAAATATTTTTTAAAAATTGACTTTCTAAGGGATTTAAAAATGAATACCCAAATTTGTTCATAATGTGTTTTTGAGTGATCATAATGTAAAATTAATCAAAAATGTGAACAAATGGCACGCAAGGAGCATTTTCAAATTTTCTTTAGAAAAAATTAAATTAAAAAAAAATACAAAATTATAACAAAATTGAAGACAAATTAATGGTATTTTATAAAGTAATGTTAAGAGGAGTATTTATACAAATTTTCATGTTTCTAAGTCAATAAATAAATAAAAAAAATTTCAACGTCTGCCGTTGCCTTAAAGAATATGAATAACAAGAGATGTTTTTTTCTGTAGAGAAAGTCGTATGTTGAAGGCAGCAGATTTTATTCTTTAGTATTACTAATCAGAAGAGATGGGATCTGCTTTTCGAGAATGATGAAAAAAGAAAAACATCTCATCGAACGAGAAGCAATATAACATCGCGCTTATCCATCGGACTTAGAGATCACGCAATAACCTCATTGCAACGATGCGATCGCAAAAGCAAAGCCTCGCTATCCCAATAAAGCGATAAAAATTTGACAACATGGTAATCGCAGTTCCCTCGCAATAATCATCACGTAATCCAATTTGAATCAGTCAATCTTTTCGCTTCAGTTAGATCGCAGACGATATCTATGAAATATTTATTCCCTAGCGATCCATTTTTTTTTTTCGCCGGTAAAGTTTTTTCTTCCTCACGTTTTAGGCACGGGCGGAAAAGGTTAAATCGAAAACATTGACCTTGCGATTTGGTTAAGTTTTTTTTTTATTTATTTCACTGCGTGTTTTTATTCTATATTATTTTTTACAAATGGCCGTCCCGCCTCGCTTTATGGATTTCAACAAAGGTCAGTGGTGTGACCAGGAAGTAGATGAAACGAGCGAAGGCGGATAAGTGATTGAGTAACATAAAAATGGAATATTAACTTCACATCACAGAAAAAAAACCCGCAAATATAGTATTCTTGTCTCATTTTTCTAATTTTTTTGCAGTCACCTACAGACTCTGATGATTGGCAATATATAAATCCTGCTACAATTCTCTCATCAAATTAATAAATCAGTAAAGAACCACAGGAAATGAATATGAATTCAGAAAAGTTACAGAATTTAATTTGAACACAGGAGTTGTAATGTAAATGTGCTTGTTTCCTGTCGAAATTTTACTAAATTATCTTCCGTTGATGGAAATTATGGGATTGTCCGTTAGTCTCTTGGTGGCGTAGTGGAAAATCGAAGCAGACCCATAGTTATGAAATTCGGTACAGTGGTAGTTCATGTCAGATCTCAAGATATCTTGAGCATTTTTTTTTTTGAAAATTTGAATTATTCTTTCAATTATTTTATGTTAAAGAACAATTCTGAGTGATTTTCACGTATATCATTTCCTTAGCGATCGAAAATATTATCACACCGTCGAAAAGCTCTATTCAAAGAACGCTCCTAACTCCATGGCAAATATTTTGTTTAATTTCACTTCTCTTGCACATGATTGTATATTTGTATTTCGCAAAATCAAAAATACGTATGTCACATCAGAGTATATGTTAAATTAACAAAAATTGGTTATTATATATATTTTTAATAATTACTATTTCGACAACTGCTGCAGTTAAAAATGAATATTGTTTTGATTTTATTTGTGCATTTAATATTTGATATTTGATGCATTTAATATTGCTTGAATGAATTTAATATTTGATATATTTTTAAAAATCAGTTGCACTAAACAGTATAACCATTATCGCTACCATCTACGGAGAAGTTTGTACCCCATAACCATAAAATTTGCCCTATTGCTTTGCCTGCTGATTGTGGATCATCATTTTAAGAAACGGGGCATAATCTCAAGAATGCCTTGAGTCCGCTGTCTTATAATTGTACGAATTTCTGTATTGTAGATATTGTCCTTTGCATAAAACTCTAAGCCAACGAACGAGAATTGTATATATATATAATAAAGAAATACAATCCCAAAAAGTATGAAATTCAAGAAAGAGAAAGGCGCAAATTGCCGCACTATCAGTCTTGAAATATAAGATTTAAAATGAAAAAAGAAAATATATAGGTGGATTGATTGTGTTTACAGGGTTGCAGAAAGGTCAAGGGGGATTGCGACCCCTATTTCCTGGTTAGAAGCTAGCTTTGACTTCATGAAAACGCTCCCAGAGACTCTGCACGCCCGAAACAATTATCCCTTCCGCTTTGTACAGCACTATTATGATGTTTTTTGCAGAAATTATAGTGATAAAAATTATGTTAATTTATCCGACATCATACAATACAACTCAACTCTTACCTAGGATTATCTGATTGATGCACATCCAGATGGCTCTATAAGTTAGACGCGAATTTTTTATGTATGCTTTCCTATTCGAAGTTTATACGCTTTATGCAACTCTTCCATGATTCTCGTCTTGCTGGTTAGTAAAATTTCCAATTTTTGTTATTTTGATCATTTTTATGTTGTCTGGGATTCGGCCATTTTTTCCCCACGGGCATGATCGATTGTTGTTTCGGGCGTGCAGAGTCTCTGGGAGCGTTTTCATGAAGTCAAAGCTAGCTTCTAACCAGGAAATAGGGGTCGCAACCCCCCTTGACCTTTCTGCAACCCTGTAAACACAATCAATCCACCTTTATATTTTCTTTTTTCATTTTAAATCTTACATGTATATATATATATATATATATATATATATATATATATATATATATATATATATATATATATATATAATTTTAAAATTTTGGAACCAGATATGTTTAAAATTGAGAAATTGATCACGAACAAAATGTTCTGAAACTTCAGGATCATGTAAAATTCGAAGTCAGCAAGCTAGAATTGTATATATATAATTTTAAAATTCTGGAACCAGAGATGTTTAAAATTGAGAAATTGATCATGAACAAAATGTTTTGAAACTTCAGGATTATGTAAAATTCGAAATCAGCAAGCTAGAATTATATATATATATATAATTTAAAAATTCTGGAACCAGAGATGTTTAAAATTGAAAATTTGATCCCTGAACAAATGTTCTGAAACTTCAGAATTATATAAAATTCAAAGAAGTTAACAAGCTAGAATTATATATAAGTAATAATTTTTAAATTTTGGAGCCAGACATGTTTAAAATTGAGAAATTGATTATGAACAAAATATTTTGAAACTTCAGGAAGAAAAGGAACGTTACTGCATTACTAAAATATTACGTATTTAAAATATTTAAAAGCATTTTTCAATATTTTCAACAAAAATTGCACTCTATTAAAAGATACCTGTAAAAATAATACATACTCCTCAACTCAAAATATGCGATTCCCCATTATTAAATGCAACTTTATGTTTATACAAGATATCTTTCTATTTTCAATCTTTTTAAGTTATTAGAAAAATGTTGTGTTCAGTATTTATTTAATATCCAAAGTTTAAACAGTTCGAAAAATGAGAGAGGAAATATAAAAAGATGTTCACAAGTAAACATGGAAACTTGTGTCACATATCGTCTGCTTTATTTCTGTTGTCAACAGAATTGAAAGAGATTTGATATTTGGAAAAAGTTATTGACATAGGAATCGTGCATTTATTCTAAAGTGAGCTCATATCTTTAAAAAATTAGGTCTATCATAGTTTGGGAATATACATGAAAAGTAAAACTTGTATATTCATTGTAAGTAACTGATTTATATTTATCTTTAAATATCTACCTATTTCGGAATTAATCCACAATTTGGTGTTCGACTTTTTCATTTGATAAATAATTTCTTACAAGGACAATAAATTATATACGACGATAGCAACATATTACAAACTTATCCTTGGAATTTGTTAGGTTTCTAAAGATGAATGGCAACTTATTTTATTAAACTATATTTATGATAAGAATTCTTTTCCTCTCGACCTTTCTATTGATTTTTACCACTTTCAAATAACAGTGAGGATTTTAACTTGATTCTTTTAAAGGCAAATAAAAATTAAGTTACTCATTTTTAGGGGGGGGGGGGGGGATATATAATGTTTTATTGAAGCAGATGGATGAATTGTTTGTTCACAACACTGAAATATTTATATAAAAGATGAAAAAAAATATTTTGTAAACAAAAGCTTTATGTAAGATAAGATGAAGGATTTAGGAAAATATTGGAATCGGGTATTTTTACATTTTTTAATGCGTCGCATGAGAAGACAAGAGCTTTAATAATATGATTTATTTATTTATTTTTTGTAAAGAAGTATTTGTTTAAGTTGAAATATCGACCGTTAGTAAATGACAAAATTTACTTGTATGCAACATTTTCAGAACATCATTGGTTATGAATACACCATAGTCGTAAAATCTTGAATAAGTTTACATAAAAAAGTTCATGTTGAGAGCAAACAAGACTTCCTTTACATCAATAAGATTATCATCTTTTTATTTCGTTAAGTTGATATATTATTCAATCAATTGAGTTTTACTAAATTTATTCTATATTTGATTCAATAATTATTTATTCAATAATTGAGTTTTGCGTAAAATAATACTTGTCTTCAATAATGACATCGACTTAGCAGTTCTTAAATAATTTCATTTTCATTTGGTGACTTACTGCGTTTTAAAGGATGGTAATTTGTCGAAGAATGAAAACATCTTGAGAACGGTTCATCCTATAGAAGCTGTTTCATTTGTTTTATTATAAAAATTTAAGTAAAAAATATTCATCTTCTCAAAAAAGTCAGTGTATTGTTAAACTTCATTAGTTCGATTTTTACGGGTCATAAAAGAAAAAAAAGCAAGGTCCATTTTTTTTCAATTCGTATTAACAATTAATCAGCATCAGTGTAACGTATGGCTTATCTAACTGGTGGATTTCATAAAAATTAGTAAGCTTGAATTTGGATTACATAGATACATACATTGCACGCACAGGCATATCAAATTCGGATTATAGAGCTCAATTCCAACACTTAATTGTCTTATAATATTCGTATCAAGGTCACCTATAGAGGGGGACGGACACCACTCGAGTGTCATGGGGGCTTTAGAGGTGTCCAGCATCCCTATATTTTTCCTTAAGGGAGGAGAAGGCATTCAAAATTAACAAAGAAAGGAAAATCAAATGTCAACAGAGGCCCGTGAAACATGTTTATAGTGTGAAGCATATTTTGTTAAATGGGTATTAAAATACTTGAATAGACAAATAGTTCACAGAAATAAGTTTAGGTCGAAAATAAAGGAGTGATTGGCAACTGCCGTATAACTCAGATTGTATTAAAGGGTAATACTTTTAGACGCGGGAAGAATTCAGTGATCGTATATGATTTAAATACCACCAAATCTATTTATTAGCGTTGTGTTGACCAGGTCCATACTCCCCGGCATATTCAAGGAATCAATTGGTCAGCCTTAGTTCGGAAATAATAGAAAAGAAGCAACACATAAAGTAAACAAACTGTGGAAAGCATAACATTCAATTTTTTCAAATACGAATTTTATTAAGATTGTATTAAAGGGTAATACTTTTGGACGCGGGAAGAATTCAGTGATCGTATATGATTTAAATACCACCAAATCTATTTATTAGCGTTGTGTTGACCAGGTCCATACTCCCCGGCATATTCAAGGAATCAATTGGTCAGCCTTAGTTCGGAAATAATAGAAAAGAAGCAACACATAAAGTAAACAAACTGTGGAAAGCATAACATTCAATTTTTTCAAATACGAATTTTATTAAGATTTTAAATATGTATGAACGTCATTAGCAAATAAATTGTATTAACAAATATGTAATAACAAATATATAGATCTCTGATCTTTCTCCCAGTGAAATTAAGATACAATTATGGAGAGGGCTAATCAGTTCGTAAATTACTCAATACACGTATACAAAATAAAATATGGGTAGTCACATACTTGACAAACCTCAGGGTGGTCTTGAAATGTTATAACCCAAAGGATCACGTAAATTCCCCTTATAGTTTTGGAAACACATAGAAAAACCTTGAGCTAAACGTCAGCGGTAAACTATCTGTCGAACATGACGACGCAGCAATCAACGTTGGTCGTCGTAACCTTCTAACTCCACATGGGACGAGGAAAACTAGTCCAGTAACAAACTTCAGAGGCACTGGTTGGCCAAATAAACCAGGTTGAAAATCCTGGCTGGAGAAATATAAACCGTCTCTGTTCACCCAGTACACAAATTCGGGGCGATAACATCCTTCGATCCAGTCGACAGATAACCTCCAGTTGAACCAAGGGGCTAAACAACTTCAGCGTAAATTTTTAATACCAAACTCGAAGATAAACCTCTCAGAATTCCAAACCATCACTCCCGCTCTACAAACGCAACTCTTAGTTTAGAATGATTTTGGTCATATACAGCTAATCACTATGATTCAACAGACCAATATTAATTTTTATTTCTAATTCCATACAAGCTCTCCCGCACGTCACATAATCGTTCCCAATTTCATGATCAAAATGCCACGAGCATTATCCGAACAGTCCATTGGCTAACCTGCATCAGTGACGTATCGTAACAAAACAGCAACATACGTCATATGTAGACGAAACACCAGCGACAAGAATTTAGCGCGCGAAGCAAAACTGAAACATAACTGCGTTTTCCCATGTTATCCTATGAAAACAAAGCTAGAATCAGAAAATCTTTCCATAAAACGGTTTTGAAACATAGGAAAGCAAAATGGCGTTCAAAAGTCGATACAATAGGCAGAGTCGCTTTAACTTTTGCCCTTAAGCAAAAATACATTCTAGGGGCCCTAGGGAAATGTATAGGGCCCCCTCATAGTATTTTCATAGTAAAAAAAATGTAATGTTCATAGTAAAAAAAAATTCATAGTAAACACGGAAGAGGGGTCTCCAGAGCTTCGCGGACCCCAGCATTTGCCTACACTGCCTATAGCATAAAATGGCTCTGTTTTAAAGGGAAAATTTGTATGGGCAAACTTGCTAGTATGTACTGTAGGGTAAGTGAAATAATGAATCTTGATTGACATAAATACATACCATATTGATTGACAGTAAATACATTTCTAACTCAATTTCTGATGAAACATGGCAATGCTAACGTGATTTATATTTCAATTTCATATTAAGATATCTGGATTGGAAGAACACGAATGTTAATCTAACATTCTGTTCCATTCATTGGCGGTCCATCCTTTTTCGTCACTTGGGAAATAGAGCTGGGCGAAGAATTCCGAAATGTTTTCCTTTTCATAATAAACACCCCATATTCTAGTTATTTTACAATCTTTACAGCGTCATCCATCACGCATTCTTGCTGACGTATAAATATGGATTATCTTGATGGATGATTTGCTTCTTGTGGGTTTCACAGCAATATTAGCTGGAAGACATTATATAGTTCGACTTCTTGCTGTGGCGGATTTACTATAAAGTCATGATTCGGGTTTAATAGGAACCCGCCATTCCAGAGAACACCGTTACTTCATGACTGATTATGTATTTTTTGCACTGCATGGAGAAATTTGTATTTCTATTTCTAAGCTCTACTGTTTCTTTATCTGAAAGAATGTTCACAATCAATATACCTTTAACTTTTAACCTGTAAATGTAGTGTTGTAAAAATATAATGTAAATAAAATCTGTAGGATACAAACAGAGTGGCAAACACGTCAACCAATAAACTCTAAAATCAAAGACAACAAAATAAGTGGTTAGAAAGTCATTTATTATAATCGCCTTATTATGACGTACACGATCACATAGCCAAAGCGCTTTGTGGACATTATCATGCCCTTCGCCAGTGGCGAAGTAAAATAAAACGCCAACAAGTAATCAAATTATCCCATAAAATATATAAAAAAAAATTTCAGCAAAATATGTTCGGTAGTTTTTTAAATAAAAATTAAAATAATAATTACACCCATATAATATGTACAGATCACGCGATCCACTTCAAAATAAAATATGGCATCCATCTTTTTTCCCAGAGTTAAAATCGCGATTTTTAAAGTTCTTTTAAATTTATATTTTGTGTTACATCCGTCCTAAAATCGCTTTATTTTTGCGTAATTTTTGTGCATCTACACTGCTCACAACTGAAATCGCAACACCATGAAGAAATTGATGTATCCTTACGAAATTTACAGAATATAATTATAACATGGAGATGTGCAAATGATCAAAAAATCATACCTGGAAAATGAAAGCATGAAACTTTATTGACATTAGATCAATATGGAATAGGCCCACCGCGAGCGGCTATGCAGGATTGAATACTACGAGGCATCCCGTCAATGAGATGGTCAATGGTGTGCTGAGGGATGGCATTCCACACAGCATGCAATTGGGCTTGAACATGGTTTGCTGGAATTGGGAGTTCTCTTAATCGGCGGCCCATGATGTCCCAGATATGCTCAATTGTCGACAAATCCGGAGAATATGCTGGCCAAGGCCGAATATAAACACCTTGTGGACTATTCATAGTTACCCGTGCAGTATGTGGCCTGGCATTATCATGTTGAAAAAGCAGCCCAGGCCTGGTTGACAGATATGGCTGTACCACAGTTCTCACAATGTCAGAGACGTATCGTTGTGCCTTGATACTGCCAGAAACGTGAACCAAAGGTGTTCGTCCACCAAATGTTATACCATGACAAACCATGGTACCACTTAGGGGACTGTGTGGCGACTGACAGAAAAAGCTTCTTGGTGGCGTTGTTGAAAGCGCTGCCATACGCGAGTACGGCCATCTGGCATGCCAAAACAGAATCTTGATCTATCAGTGAACAGAATGTTTCGCCATTCTGTCGACCAGTTGCGTCTCATTTGACACCACTAGAGGCGCGGTAATCGGTAAAAAGTTGAAACGGTAGGTGTCGGAAAGGTGGTCCACCTCGGAGTCCTGCGTCATGCAAACGGTTTCGAATTGTTTGCGCCGAAACCACGTTACCTGTAGTGTGGGATAAATGTTGTAACACGGCTGCTGTGGTAAACGTCTTCTGCGCAACGCTTCTCGGAAGTAATACGATGTTCACGTGGTGTGGGTACACCTGGAAGCTCCACTACCAGGTCTTCGTGTCAATTTGTTGACTCTCACGAATTGTGCTCACATGACCCAATAGTTCAGCAATCCTTCGAAGCAATCTTTCTGTTGACGACAACTGAAGGTATGCGGTACGTCGACGTATTCTTGGCATACTGTGATGATTTTTACAACCTGAAACCAATGACGCTACAATTTAGCTGTGAAATCGCTCCCCTTGACCTGACGCTTTTATGCTGCTCGGCAAGGTGTTACGTGACTATGCGTAACGAAACTGTGATCATTTTCATATCTCGTCTTGCTGTTTCCATTGACTGATTTACATAAAACTACACCTACAACAATATCTAAGGTATCATTGTAGAGCTAGGAAGGAGATACACAATAATATAGCAAACATGAATATAGCGATGAACATATAGCGATGAACTAAGTGTAATATTGCTAACGGCAACTTTTTGAAAAGGCCGCCAAATTAAAAAATCTTTATGTGCTCACATCAGATTTTTTAATTTGGCGGCCTTTTCAAAAAGTTGCCGTTAGCAATATTACACTTAGTTCATCGCTATATGTTCATCGCTATATTCATGTTTGCTATATTATTGTGTATCTCCTTCCTAGCTCTACAATGATACCTTAGATATTGTTGTACGTTCATTTTCTGGTGAAAAAAGTTCAAATATGTTTTTAAAACATTCTACTCGTGTTCTGTGATAAGCCATTGTATTGGGATTCTCTCAAAGGCGTCAACTTGACCCTTTGTACATCTGTAAAAAACTGTTAATTCTTATTCAATTCTGATTTTAAATTGTACTACTATGATAAATAACATGTTTTCTTTGTTAATTGATACTCATTTTGAATCTAAACCCTGTGTTTATATATGTAAATTGGCTTTTTACAATGTTTGTTCCCCTTTACTTTTGATTTTGGATCTGCGTTCCCCCCCTTTTTTCATTTTGGACCTGCCCCTTGTCTCTTGTTGAACTTGCTTTCCCGCGCTTTTAATTTATTTGTCTTTCTCATTCTGCTTATGTTCTCCTCCCTGGTGCCATTTTGTATAAATTCTTTGCAACCTGTATATCGTTTGGGCTATGATTTTATACGTGGCGCGTTCCTTTAACGTGTATTGTTTCATAAAATTCTCCTCCCTGGTTTCTTTTTGCTTGCCCTTTTTGTTTTGTAATTTTTTTGGGGCTCCAGTTTCCGTTGTGGTACGTTCATGTCTGAGTTTTCACAGTCTTTTGGGCTCCGGTTTCCTTCTTGGTGCGTTCCCTTGCTAATGCTTCAGTACAGAATTCTCCCCTCAGGTTCTTTTATGTTTATCCTTTATATTTCTTCTTCTTTTCAGGCTCTGGTTTCCGTCGTGGTACGTTCATTTCCGACATGTTACGATTCTTTTTAACCTACTTGTCGTTACTATCACTTCTCGTTTACTTTTGATGCTGTATTACTATACATTTAATATTGCCTGCATTATTGTATATTTAATAATTGTTTTTTATGCACTGTATATATTAAGTTACCTTGTTATTAAGTACTATTAAACTATTTTACAATGTTTAAACGAAAGATCACGCCTCCTAAACTGAAACCTCAGGACAACAGCAAAATTATCTTGGACACATTTACCCTCACTGACTTTCCCCCCCTTCCTTCTGTTGTGTTATCTCCAGCTACAGTCAACACCTCTTGTGAATCTAAACCCAGTTCTCCGTTTACTACTCCGACTTCTACATCTGGCAAACACGGTGTGCAAATGGTAAACTTTACATCTATGAATCCTTCTTCATTTGCGCAATCTTCATATGCCTCTAGAGTCAACCCTTTCTCCTCTAAGTTCTCCTCCTCCAAGGCTGATGTTCCATCTCATACCAATATCTCGCAACCTCCTTCTGGATTATCTAATCACTATAACCAAGAACGTGCGCCTGTTTTAACCCGCTTTGATGGTGACTTTCCGTTCTCGTCTTCGGCACCCCCAACTATTCCAAATGATAACTGCTCAGAATCAATTCGCTCAGAATCCATTGCCCGTTCTCCTTCTGTAATCACCGAACCTGCAGATGATAGTTCCAATGACTTTTGCAATACCTTTCTCCTTAAAATCATGAGATACTCGAACAGCATTCAAAGCTACATTTCAAAAATTCCGAGGATAAATCAAGTCCAAAAAAACTATTTAGAGGACAAATTCAATTGCATTAAAGAGTCTTGTGCTATCTTCGAAAACCAAATTCAGAATGCAGCTACAATCAACAAACCAGATCCCTCCACTCTTTCCTTCATTGACAAAGAAACTCTTTCCTCCGAACTAACTAGCTTCAAAGAATCTATCTTCAATGAGCTCAACGTGTTTTCTTCCAAACTGACAGACAATCTTCCAGAGCTGATCAATCATGCCGTCAGGAGAAACTTGGAGGAAACACTGGTCAAGACTCCTTTCCCGTCTCAGCCAGTTTCTGTCCCTCCTGTTGATAAAACCTTTGCAAGCATCTTACTGCAGGGAAAAGACCGCATGAAGAACAATGCACAACTTAAGCAAGACTTACTCTCTTTTCCCTGCCCAAAAAATCTTAATATCAAGAACATCTCTACGCTACAGAACGGCACAATAAAAATAACTTGTCAAGATCAAAATCCAGATAGAATTCTACCTATATTTCAGAAATCAGCAATTTCTGAAAAATTTAACATAAAGCCACAAGAAGCACGTAGAACTCCCCTCATCATCTTTAACATTCCAGAAAACTTTAACGAGGAGAACTTCAGAGCTCTTATATGCTTATCTCTCCCTTCAATTAAACCAGAGGACATCAGGATCTTGAAAAATTTTAAATCAAGAAGTGATAGTGTCAACTGGGTGTTCTCTTTAGAGGTTCCTTTTGCCAACACACTTATCGATCAAAAGAAAATCTTCTATGATTTCAACTCCTTCTACGTAAAGAGGTACATCAGCTTCCAACAATGCTTTAAATGTCAGGCCTTTGGCCACGTGGCAAATTATTGTCATTATCCTACGGGAAACTGTAGCAATTGCACAAAGTCCGATCATGTCTTCAGTCAGTGTAGGGCTAAAACCCCCATTTGTGTCAACTGCAATACAGAGAATCACAAAAATAAAAACAGTAGACTGAACATCTATCATAATGCGCATGATAGAAGCTCATGCAGACTCTTGCAAGCGGAGCTCGCCAGGATCAAGGAGCTTCAAAAGGAAGTGTAACCCTTTTCTTTGATTATATTATGGTTCTTACTTGTTCCCCACCTCTGAGCTCTGTCAGTTCTTTTTTCTTTTATGGTTCTTGAGGGCCTTCAAATTAACACCAATCACTCATTAGCAGCACATAGCAATACTCTTCAATACGCAATAGACCATTCTTTTGATTTTATCTGCCTTCAAGAACCCTACATCTCCAACGGTGAAATTTTAAAACCTCCTTTCGGCCTTTCCCAATTTTGTTCCCTTTCTAAAAAAGCAGCTATTATAATTTTAAATTCTAATCTCACAGCCAAAATTAAATTTAACTCTTCTTCGGCCATTTTTATTGAAGTTATTCTCCCTTCACGTAAACCTCTTATATTAGCTTCAATATATTTCCCTCCCCACGATAACATCTCAGATCTCATTGAAGAATTTACCTCACTTGATTTTCTCTCCTATGATTACCTGCTCTTGGGAGATTTTAATGCTAGAGCTCAGATGTGGGGATATGGCTTCATTGATCAGCGGGGACTCAAAATCATTGACTTTTGTATTTCTAACAACCTTATCGTCCTAAATGACCCCAAATGTGGTCCAACATTCGATTCACATTCAGGTAAAGGCTTCCCCGATCTTTCTTTAGTATCTTTTGGCTTTTTCGACTCTATTTACTCCTGGGAAGTTTTAACGGATGAATCCTCTAGCGATCATAAATTTATTAAAATAAAAATTAACATCGATACCCCTGTTGATAATTCCTTTCACTTAAAAACCGCGTATAGCCTTGGCAAATTCATCTTTAAAATTAAACCCCATATAACCCGTTTTAAATCTCTAGCTAATGATATAATTGACACATACAGCCTTGATTCCTTTGTCAAATCCTTTTTAGACACTGTTCAATCCTGCGCCTTTTCTTCTATTAAAAAAAAGAAATCCATCAGGAAACCTAGTTTTTCCTGGTGGACTAAAGACCTGGCTAAATTCAGGAATTTTGTCACTGCTCTTGCCAGGAGAGTTAAATCGCTAGAGAAGAATTCTGCTGCCCCCGACCTTATTTCGGCCGTTAAACTTAAACTTAAAATTAACCGTGCTAAATATAAATTACTTATTAATAAATCTAAAAATGACGCCTGGAAAAATTATTGTTCTAATTGTTACTCTAAATTTGGCAGCCACTTCAAATTTGCATTCCAAAAACTCAATAAAATTAATAATATTCAACTTCTCTTTCCAGGCGAGCCTAACCTTAATTACAATACTAAAATCTCTCGTCTTTTGGATCACTGCTTCGAGGATGACCCCTTTTTTAATTCTTTTCCTGCAACTGTTCTGCCTCCCGAAGGGCTGGGGGCGGTTTCTGAGGAAGAGTTATTTCTGGTCTTCAACAACCTAAAAAATAATAAAGCTCCCGGTTTAGACCTTTTAGATTTTAATATATGGAAAACCCTGTTTAAACATTTCCCCTCCTTTTTATCTTCTCTCATTAATTCCTGCTTCAAATTCTGTTATTTCCCTGCTCCCCTTAGAAATGCCAAAATCATCTTCTTCAATAAGCCGGGTAAGGATCCCGCTTTATGTTCATCCTATCGCCCTATTTGCCTTCTCCCAACTTTTGGGAAAATATTAGAAAAAATATTTATAAACAAATTGAACTTCTGGCTGAAGACTAGAAATTCACTTCACCCTCTGCAATATGGCTTTAGGGAGCTCCTCAGTTGCGAAGACGCCACGTACCAGCTTGTCAGTACCATTGATAAATTTAAATCCTCTTCTCATGTTTCCTTAACCACTGTGGACATCCGTGGAGCTTTCGATAACGTGAATTGGAACATCCTTCCCCTCACCTTTGACTCAATTAATCTCCCCTCTACTTTCAGATCCTTCATTTATTCATATCTCAGCTCAAGAACAATTAATTTTATAGAGGACAATTTTACTTTTTCAAAATTTATTTCTAAAGGTGCCCCTCAGGGCTCCGTCATTTCCCCCATACTATGGAATATTTATTTTAATAAAATTCTTTCCCTTAACAATGATGAATATTACTTACAGGCCTTCGCGGATGATCTCGCAGTGGTTACCTATTCAAACTCCATCATTACTCTTGGTCGCAAGACCAATTCAATATTAAATTCTATTGCAAACTCCCTTTCCTCTCTTAAACTTGAGGTCTCCGCGGAAAAGTCCAACTGCATCATTTTTAATAAAACTAGATCAAAAAGGAAAATTAATCCCTCTATCAAAATCCAAAACTCTCCCTTTAAACTTAGTAGAAGCCTTAAATTCCTTGGTCTTATCATCGATGATAATTTAAAATGGAGCGCCCATATATTTTACCTAAAAGAGAAATGCTTTAGGCTTGCTTCTACTTTTGGGAAACTTTCGGGGGGCAACTGGGGGGTCAACAAATCTTTTCTTAAAATCTGGTACCTGTCTGTTATTGAAAAAATTATTACTTTCGGGTCAGGCATCTGGGGGGGATCTCTCACTAGGGCTCAAATCAATAACCTTATTTCTTTACAACGGATATTTCTTCTTAAAATCTCTGCCGGATTTAGAACAACCTCGAGCATTTCTCTTTTCTCCATTACCGGTATTCCCCCTGTTCACATTTTAATTGATATTCTTCACAAAAAATTCCTTTTTTGGAAACTTCGTATCAATTCGTTCTCTGATCCTTCCCTTCCCTCCCCCTCTTCTTTCGACTTTAATCGTCCTCTCTCTAATTCTTCCCCCTCAAACCGCATTGTCATCCTTAAACCCCTTAATCCTTCCTCTTTCTCCCATCTAAATTTTTATACCGACGGCTCCAAACTTGATGATAATGTTGGCTTTTCTGCTTGTTTATTTAATCATGATAAATTAGAAGAAGTTTTTAAATTCAAACTTGACAATGGGAACACAGTTTTTCAGGCAGAAATCGCGGCCATTAACTTTGCCATTGACTGGGCAACTGATAACTTCTCCAAAATAAATATTTTTTCGGATAGCCTTTCATCAATCCTGGTCTTTAAATCAATTAAAAACAAATCTAACTACATTAACTCTATCAAAAACTCTGCTTCTCGCTCTAAACACCTTTTTAATCTTATTTGGGTCAAGGCCCATGCTGACATTCTGGGAAATGAAGTCGCGGACTTCCACGCTAAAGAAGCATCCTCCTCCGGTTTCCCTTTTTCAGTTCCTCTCCCCTATTCTCGTTTAACTAATTTTTGCAAAAATCTCTTACTTCAAAACTGGCAAAAGTATCTTAATGAATATATCTCCCCTAGGACTCATGACCCAGCCAGAATTCTAAATTATCTCCCCAAAGTTAACGTAAATACCCAAATTCATAATAAATACTTAATCTATTTTTTAACTGGTCATGGTCCTTTTCTTGATTATTTATACTATTTTAAACATAAAAAATCCTCGAACTGCTTATGCAACTCTTTTGGCGACGTAGATCACTTTGTTTTCTCTTGCCCCTTAACTAAGAAATTTCATCTTTCTAAACCTGCTCCTGGAAATGAAGCGGCTTGGTTTTCCAGTGTCAGCCGCAACAGTCAATCCATTTTTTATCTTAAGAACTGTGTCCTCATTGCAAGAGACATTTCCAATAAAGTAAATTGACAAGTTCGTCGGGCTTTACTGCTTTTAACTTTCCTGATCAATGAAGATTCCTCTGCTGTTCCCCTTTTCCTGGTTTTGTTTGTACAAACTTGTATATATTAAATTGTAAATATGATAACTGATAACACTACTGTTAAATTGAAAACACTTTCATCTTTTATTATCAACCTCCCATGTCATTTTGTATTTACTTCATCATCTATATCATGTTGTGCAATGTCTCATTATTATTATCCTTGATGTTTTCCTGAATGTTTCGTGTCCATATTTGTGTCTGTTTACAGTACCTGTCTTCGTTATGTCCGTATTTCTTGTCTGTAAAACTGTCTGTCTTACGAATTTATTCTTAAACTTTAAAAAACTGGATTTTTAATAAACCTCCAGAGCGGTCGCTGTCCTTGGAAGTCGGCACCTGCTAGCTTCCTTTCCCGGTCGTCCAACCAGCTACTCAAATCCTCGGATGAGTCGGACGGCCTGGGTCTTCCACATTCCACCTACAACTTTATGGTGTTGCGATTTCAGTTGTGAGTAGTGTATATTCTGCACCAACTCAATAACAATAGTTTTGAGTTTAAATGATGATTAAACTTTGATTATTTCTACAACGAAGCCTAATTTTAATGGATACAGAATGTAAACAAGTGATTGTAAAGATGAGTTGTATGAGAATTGCTGAATGTTTTCACGCAAAACTATTTAACTATGGAGTTTGGAATAAAAGTGTATGAATGAAATATTCACTACTTTTACATAGAGAACCAGACGATTTATATTTCGATGACGTCATTTGAATAAAGTTTTTTTTTCGATGAAGTTTAAAGTTTTCAAGTAAAGTAAATTATATCGTAGTTCTGTGATAATTAAAAAAATAATACCGCTGAATGTATTGCATTTTGCTTTTTAGTTGAAAAGTGTTTCATAATCAATGCTTTATGCATGATTGATCTTTCTTGTTTTATTAATAAATTTATTTTATTCTAAGACGTATTTTTTACCCCCTTAAAAATTCCCCCGATGGTTTGGGTGGGAGTGAATCGAGGGGATTTTACGGTAGTTATCAAACACCCATATTCTCGCAAAATGTAGAAATTCATTATTTTTCAAAGTTCCAAAAATATACGTCTGATAAAATGCGTCATTATGTTGGGGGGTAGCATGCATTTTAGAAACAATAGTATGCACTTTTAAAATTTCAATTGTTATAAAGCATTAAACTTAAATTTAAACTCCTATGAAGCCATTAAGGAAATTGACTTTTACGTCATAAACTACTCGCTTATCCGAGTACCATGTGTTTTCCGGTTTATGATTCTTATCTTTTAAGGAATCATTCCAAGGTTGAAATCCTTTCTTTAAATTCATTCAGGAATCTGGCATCATCCCTGATGCCATTTATTTACTGCGCTGCATTCATAAATGCGCATTAGTTTTAAACATGGAAGGACATTCGCCTGAATTTTTTAGTTTAATTTTTACCCTTTCACAAATATTAATTTGCGAAAACGTCGTGAAATAGAATTTTTTAATAGTTGATGCGTTTTCATGTATAGTGATTAATTTAAGAAGATTTAAATCAATGATCTATTTAAGAAAATTTTAAATCAATGATAAATTAAAGAAAATTGAAATAAATGCCTAATTTAAATACATTTTGGATTTTCTTGAAAAGGATTGTTTACGTTCTCAACAATATATGCTATATGTATAGGGGGAGTATTGTAATAAGGTTCTAAATTGGTAGATTTACACGTTTTAATATCCTAGAACATGAGCCAACTGGTTCTAGTCCACGTTTAAACTCCAAGCAATGCAAGTATCCACACAAAAGCTATCCTTAAAAGCTATCCGACCGATTTTCATGAAGTTTGGTAGTTAGGCGATTTATGAGTTACCCTAGTGTAGTGGTATAATAAAAAAAAAGCACCAGCCATTTGTTTTGGAATGGTCCACAAAATTAAAAATAACCATGCATATAAAAAAAATCAACATACGATTAATTATACTAAAAGCATTTTTGTTTTATAAGTAATGTTCAATTACAAAACGCATAAATTGCTTCCCACTGCGCTAGAGCAAACTATTCTTAAGACATTTTCCTTCTCATTAGTTTAGAGTTGGCATCTTTCAAAGATGGTGTGACAAGTTGCCAAACAAAAATAAATTATTTAAAAACCAAAAATTCAATATAAATTAAAGTAATTATTGATTTTACATGCTATTTCGCAAAGCTCCTTATTATTACTTCATAGATAAAAAATATAATGCAATGATACAAAAAAAAAAGAAAAAATATGAAGTGGACAGCCCATGATGTTTCCTACAGACTCAAATTAATTTTTTTCAATTGAGTTAATTGCACAAAATTGCACGCATAATTATTTGAAATTACATTTAATTTGCAATTTTAATTCAATTTTCATCTTCATTTGATGACTGGGCGTATTTTCAATGGTGACGTTGAAAAAATATGAAAAACTGAAATATATCAAGAGCGGTTAGTCCTAGAGTACTGGAATTGATCTTATCATTTTCGTTAACCAAAAAGTACGAATATAAAATAAACATTTAATTGATACATTTGAGCATATA